>JAFEMH010005838.1:0-147058 GCA_022495995.1 Adenophora triphylla var. japonica | reverse complement strand
TCAACTTTGAGGTCCCAAAATCCGCCACCACCCGCGTAGTGGAACACATTTGGTGGGATATTTGTGGCTTGTCCCGACGCCCCGCCTTGAAAGGGACTATCGTGATTTGGATACACGAGGACCGTCCTCCTAAGAAAAAGAAAATTTCCTCCGACAAAGAAAATTGAAGGGAGAGGTTCGAGGCCGGTGATGTAACGGTGTGGGAACGCTCGCCAGGAGCCATGCTGGGATTTGATTATGTATGTACCACTGCTACTCAGGTCGGTCTTCCCCAAAGAAAAAGCAAAAGGGGTAAAGAGCGAGAGAAGAACCTTGCCCAACTTGACTCTGAGTTGAGACCTTCTGGATACCGCAGTGCCGCACAACGTAGAACGGAAGTCCCGGCCCCCCCTCGGGAGTCGACGGGTTCGGCCTTGTCCGGCTCTCAGAGTATCCACCGTAGATGAAGAAAAACCGACGCCGGCTGGCAAGGCTCCCACTCAATCAACATGTTGATTTGGAGATGGCATACCGCCACTTGTAAAAAGGCATCGAGTATAACTCCAAGGGGCTTCGGCAAAGACTGCCACGCAAGAAAAAGGCACGAAGTGACCGGCTTGATGACTCTCACATCCGAGACAAGGGACCAAATCTATGATCCTCACCTATGTGGGAGTATGATCACCTTACTGCGATGAAGATTTGCCAAGAGATGTCTCCCAACACAATGAAGCTTTGTACATCACTATTCGGCTCAACACCCGTGTCACTCCTGGGGTATTTGTAGACAATGGATCATCGGTAAATGTCCTTCCCCTCGGCATGATGAGGGCCTCTCCGCATAAATGAAAGGCGCGTGATCCCATCTACCGAGGTCGTCGAAAGCCTACGACGGATCGCCTCGTCCCATTCTCACGGGACAGTGAACATGCGGAACTGCAGGGTACAGGAAACCCAAATGGTGCCCGCGAAAGTTCCATGTAATGGATATCCCCTCGAGTCTACGCCCACACTAGGGCGCCCTTGGTCAGCATCACATGAAAGCCATAGCCTCCACATCTCTCACCATGATGCGTCAAATTCATCAGCCTAAGCAGGAGACCTCGAAGTCATAAGGGGTGTAGGTTTCCTCATAGGGAACTAAGGCTGAAACACAATAGCCAAGAACGCCCGCAAATAAACTTACGGGGCTACATCCTTTCAAGAGGCAAGTCTCAAGCCGGCATCACTTTGGAATCCCGGCAATGCCCAACTATGTCGACTTACACTCCCAAAGCGAGCGGACTCAGAAGAAGTTCGATGATTGGGCAAATTCAATTGCTAATTTCCAACACTTGGAGGCGTGCGGAAGGAAATGCCGAGACTACTTAGCCCGTGATACTGAGCACATGTCCAGGTACCTCAATCATACGAGATTTGTCAAGATTCTGCAAACCCATTCTTTAGCCTCGCAGGAGAAGATTTTCATGATAAAAGTCAAGAAACACCGACAGAGACTACGCTGCCCAGATCTATGAACGTCGTGTGGGGACGTCCTCCTTGGCTTGAACTACACCTACGAAGCCTTTCCGCTCGAGTATGGAAGGACATGAGATTTTCTAGCACTCACCGAGACGCAATGCCAACCGTCCTTACATACGGGATTGAGCGGTCGGATTGTGGCTAACGGCCGAGTCCCTGCACTGAGGAAGATCCCTACATCCACATGCTCGGCCTTCGGATGCCAAACACAGCCGGAGTTGGTTATGGTTCGAGACCGAAAGAGATGATAGCAACGAGCGAAGAGGGAGGCCCTTGAAGACCATACGCCTTTCCCGAGTTGTGAAGCCGCAGCCAACAAGCCATGCCGCTAAAGAATTGGGAAACTCTCTCGAGCCGTCCGCGACTCAGGTGAGGAAATGATCACTCCGAAGCTTGGATTGGTCCCGAATCCTTCTCGTGTCAATCCTTTGTAAAGTCCTCAGGAGTCTCTCATCAAGTTGAGTTCGAGTCTCCCTTAGTCGTCCAGGTGGCCTCACGCCCGAAGACTACGAGCTCCGCAGAGCCAACGTTGTATTCCCCTTCGTCTTCAATGAAATGATGAACTCCTTTACTGAGTATCCCCTTAATTGCCACTTTAACTAATGATGAATTAACCTAATAATCTAAAAACGAGTTAATAACGATTCACTAGATTTAGAAGAGCGTAGACACATTAAATGAACAATATATCAAAGAAACTCTTTAAGCGGGCTTGTCGGAAAGAGGAAAATCTGAGCCCAAGCCGCCAGAAGAGATTTTGACAAATGTGAATTTGGGAACTCAGCGGAAGAGCCTAAGAGACCTTTAGATTGGTAGTTTCTTTGAAGGGAATTTGAAAGGGTTGCCTAATCGAGCTGCTAAAAGAATTCGTGGATGTGTTCCGCAGTGGTCCTATAAAAGATATGCCGTGCCTCGATCCTTCCATAGTTGAGCACCGAATACCGCTCGACCCAATGTCAAGCCGATGCCTTGAAGCTGCAAGAAGAATTAAGCCCGAATGGTTCCTTACAAGTGAAAGAGGAAATAGAAAAAGATGCTCAGGAGCGGGGTTGATAGGGTCATTGAATACCCAAACATGGGCATCCCAACCCATAGTGACCGGTAACCAAGGCCAACGGAAAAATCCGATGCTGTTGCGTAGACTTGAGAGATCTTGAAACAAAGCCAGTCAAAAGACGATTTCCCCCTTGCCAAACATCGACATCTTGGTAGATTCCACTGGCCAACCACGGAAGTCAAATCTTTTCGTCGATGGTTTCTGCCTTCTGGCTGACAACCAAATCAAAATGGCGAGAAGAAGACCTCAAGCCAAAAACTTGGCCTTGCACAACCCCTCGGGGCACATACGCTAGCACCTGGTCACTGCCATTCGGACTGAAAAGAATGCTTGGGGCTACGTACGGAGAGGGCTGGCTACAGGCTAATGTTTCCATGACATGATCCTGACAAAGAAATTGAGGTCTCATGTGGACGACATGATAATACATTCCGAGAGGATCGAGATGGCCGGCACTTCTGTTGATTTGAGAAAATTCTTCGGCCGCTCTCCGAGACCAGACACAGTGGAGGCCCGAATCAACGGCTAAGTGCACCTTTCCAGGGTTGTAAGACGGGGCAAGGTAACTAGGATATATGGTGACTGTTAACGGGGAATCCCGAAGTGGATCCCCAGAAAATCAAGGCGATAGTTGAAATGAAGCCACCACCTGGACACTCGACGAGTGAAATCCTTCCATTAGGGAAGGCTCGCAATACATAAGCCGACTTTGTAGGAATCGGTGACCTCGACTCGGGACCGCGAGCCAATCTTCAAGTTGATGAAAAAAATGGCCTACAAGGAATGGACCCACGAATTGTCGGCTTGCCTTTGAACAGATTAAGGCATACCTTGTGAATCCCCGATTCTCTCGCGCCCTTCACTTTAGCATCGGCAAAAGCCACTCTTGCTATATCTCTCACTGTCATGATACACAGCAATTCCGGGGGCTATGCTAGCTCAAGAAGAAAAAAGATTCCAAAGTCGGTAAAACGCCATCTATTTCGTAAGCGTAAGAAAGCTCCAAGGAAGCGAACCCCTAATTACTCTTGCTTGCGAGAAGACTTGCGCGAGGTTTGAGTCTCGGTAGTGGGAAAATTGAAACACTACATGCGGTCTCACCGATACATCTTGCTTTCAAGGATAGACCCCATCAAATATCTGTTCGACAAACCTTCCATCTCCATGAGATTGGCAAAATGGTCGTTCTTTTGGCCGAATATGACATCGCTTATGTTTCAAGGAAATCCATAAAAGGACGCATAATGGCGTAACATCTCGGCCGATTTCCCAAGTGATGAGTCCTGAGGACTCGAACCTCAATTTCCCGATGATGGAATCTTCGCTCTAGAAGGAGAAAATCGCCGGCAACTCTTCTTCGATGGGGCGTCAAACAAAAGGGGGAACGGGATAGGAATGCTTCTGGTCGATCCTACCGACGAACACACCCCCATAGCAAGCAAGGCCGAACTTCAAAGTCACCAACAACGCCGCCGAATACGAAGCTTCGCATAGCTGGGTTGGAAGCCGCCCTTGAAAGAAATATCAAGGAATTGAGGTGTACGGTGACTCGCTCTCATCATCAATCGGTCTCTAACAAATGGAAGACCGTGGATCCGGGTTTGCGAAGTATCATGCTTACATGGAAGAGTTAATAACTCGGTTCAAAGAAATCAGCCTTTCATTACCTCGCCAAGAGACCGAAACAGGGTTCGCAGATGCTCTGGCTACACTAGCCTCTCTTGTCGAAATACCCGAAGGAAAGTCTCGTTAAACCATTCGTAGTCTGGGAGAAGAGAAAACCCCGCCTATTGCTTCGAAATTGAAGCGGAAGCCGAACCGATCAATGATCCCCGGTACACTCGCATTTACCAAGCACCTAAAGAATGGCGAGGCCTCTTTCAAAAACGAAGATGGGGAATATAAAGAAGGAATCAAAGCAAAAAGTCTCACTCAAGCGGCTCGCCTCCCATTATGTCCTTTCGGGAAACATGTTATACAAAAAGCGTTATCAAGGCCCCCTCCTGCGATGTATCAGCAAACGAGAGGCTACCGAACTCATGAAAGAAATACATGGTGGTACCTGCGGCCCTCACATGAATGCTCGAGCTCTGATGCAAATCATACTGAGAATGGGGTATTTTTGGATCTCCTACGGAAGCCGATCCATATCCGGGCTTTGTCAAAAGCTGCGACAAGTGTCAGCGATACTCAAATCTCAATCACTTGCCTCCTCACGAGTTATACTGCATGACAACCCCTTGGCCTTTCGTCACTTGGGGAATTGATGTCATAGGCAAAATCACACCATCAGGCAGTAACGGCCACGAGTTCGTCCTGGTAGCCGTGGATTATTTCACCAAATGGGTTGAAGCCAAATCCTACAAAATCCTCAACTCAAAGAAAGTTGCCCTCTTCATCAAAGAAAACATCATGTGCAGATACGGGTTGCCAGCCGAAATCATCTCAGATAACGGATCCCACTTCGAAGGGGAATGTGAAAAATTGCTGGCAGAATTCCGAATAACCCGTCACAAGTCATCTCCCTACAGGCCCCAAACCAACGGAGCCGTCGAGGCAGCAAACAAGACTCTGGAAAATATCATCCGGAAAATGGCTGTCCAAGGCAGAGATTGGCCCGAGAAGTTACACCTGGCACTCTGGGGCTACAGAACATCAGTCAGAACGGCAACTGGGGAAACACCTTTTGCCCTCACATACGGAATGGAAGCCGTACTCCCAATCGAGCTGGAAATACCCTCGCTCCGTATACTGCTGGAAAGCCAAATCAACGAGGTCGAATGGCTCCAGAGTCGCCATGACGAATTGGCCCTACTAGATGAACGCCGACTGAAGGCCATGGAACACATCCGGGCCTACCAAGGAAGAATGGCTAGAGCCTTCGACAAGAAAGTAAAGCATCGGGAAATCCGAGAAGGGGATCTCGTTCTAAAAGAAAAGCCCCCAGTCCGTATCAACCCCCTCGGCAAATGGGAGCCTGTATGGGTCGGGCCATATGTAGTCCAGAAGATCTTCTCCGGAGGAGCCATGCAACTCGCAGACCTCGACGGGAATCCCTTTGTACACCCAGTGAATGGTGACAAGCTGCGCAGATACTACGCGTAAAAAAGAAAAAAACAAAAAAAAAACAAACAACAAAAAAAAAAAAACAAAAACAAAAAAAAAAACAAAAAAACACAGAAAAAAAAGAGTGCTAAAAGAGTAATACCCAACTAGGTTAGAAACCCGAAAAGGGCGGCCTAGGTAAAAAACAGGGTTGCACCAAAAAAAAACAAAAAAAGAGTGCTAAAAGAGTAATACCCAACTAGGTTGAAAAACCCGAGAAGGGCGGCCTAGGTAAAAACAGGGTTGCACCAAAAAAAAAACAACAAAAAAAAACAAAAACAAAAACAAAAAAAAAAGAGTGCTAAAAGAGTAATACCCAACTAGGTTAGAAACCCGAAAAGGGCGGCCTAGGTAAAAAACAGGGTTGCACCAAAAAAAAAAACAAAAAAGAGTTCACCAGTTTGAACTACGAAGACCTGAGCTCCTCAAAATGAGGGGAACGTAGGCAGCCGGAAACGGTTCGGTCTAAAGCACAAATAAAAGCCATACTTTGGCATCAATACAATTGATCAGACCATGAAAGCGTCTCGAAAAACTCTAAAGCAATTCAAATATTCATTACAAGTTAAAAGCTCTTTGATGAGTCTAAGCCCGATTCATTCCTACAACTGGCAACCTGCTAAAGGAAAACTAAGATACATAATCAAACTAATGTGTCTGTCATGGCAAGAAAGGGATACTTGGAAACCTCAGAGTCACTCCAAGCCACTCGTACTGGTCTCTCCCTTCTTCTTCCCCCTCCGAGTCTTTCTCTTCTGAACCGGAAAAATGTCGGTATTCCTCCTACCAAGCTCTGGTATAGGAACAGGGTCTATCAAACCGGCTTCTGTCAGGGCCTTAGTAGCCCTAGCGTCATCCCTCATCTCCTGTAGCCTAGCTGGTAACATAGGAGCCCTCCTCTCCTGTCTCTTGACGTAAGCCTCATAATCAGTCACAGCGTCTCCGCTCCTGTCATGAGGATTGGCCCTCGCCTCGGCCCTCCTCCTCTCAGAAACAGTCTGGTCCTCCGCACCTACAATGGCCTCACGCCGTCTCAAAATAGCCACCTGAGTCTCTCCCAGATGCCCCTCGTACCAATCCAGGTACCAAGTGGTCAGGAACACCGGTCTCGGACGCCTGAGAATGACCCGAGGAGGAAAGGCATCGTACCTCCATACTCGGGAAAGAAATGGAAACACCGAGGGATCATCCATGGAAACAGGAGCCACCACCCTGGTAGCTATATCATCAAAACCCTCCAAAGGAACCTGCTCCAAGCCAAACTGTCTCAGGACCAAAGCCGGGATATAAAAGCTGGACTGAGAAAGCCCCGGAAGCATGACCACGGGAGACCCATCCTGAAGCACTCTTCGAGTCTCCACCCGCCAATGAGGCACCGACCATCTGATATCTTCAGTCTGGCGACCCGCCATCCAACGCTCCCACGAGCCCTGATCATCAAAATCTACATCAACACCTCTCCTGGCAAAAGTCCAAGGCCTGATCATATCAGAGGTTTCCCGAAGAACCCCCAAACGCTCCATCAGCCACAGGGTCAAGAGAAACGGGCTGCCCCCGTGCATGTACCGCCGTCCGGTAGCTAATCTGTCGAGAGCATGAAAAGTCTCCCCAAGAATCAAAGGAACGACATCTCTGCCCAGGCGACAATGAACGACAACATCTAGCAAAGACCGATGGCAGATCCCAAAGGAATAGACCATGAACAAAGTGCCGAACATGCAAAGTGCAAAGGCATCCCAATAGGCGTCATCCACCAAGCCTAAGCCCCTAAATCTGTCGGGAAGACCGGAAATATCGAAATGGTCGGGACCGCGGATCATGCCTCGTGCTTCCTCCGGGGAAAGATGAAGAAGGTTGCACAACTTGTCAACAAAAGAAGCTCCTCCGGACCAAGGAATTGCTATCTCCTCCACCTCCGGACCTCCAAGCAAGGCCCGAAATTCTTCCACAGTCGGAACAATCTCGTTGAAGGAAAGGCAAAAGACATGCCTTCTAGTATCCCAAAACGAAGAAGAAGCCCTTAAGAGGTCATAATCCGGAACCAATTCTTTGAGAGACCACAAGCATCGTACCTTGTACCGTTCTTCAAAGAAAGACCTTCTCTCATGCATAATTTCCCGGGACCAATCCTTGAACTTGTTGAAAAATGACATTTGGGACTCTTGGGACAATTTTGAGGGAGCTTTTCTAAGGCTTTCCATGGTTTTTTCTCTCTTCCTCCCCGAAAATGGCTGTTTGGACTGGAGGTTGAAGAGGATATTTGAATTTGAAATAAAGCAAGACCAGGTCTGGACCAAAATTAAAGGACACTGTCAGATGCAGTCCCCATCCGCGCGGATGGGATTGCTTTCCCAAAAAAAATTTTTGCAACAGTCCAAGCTGCTACACCAAAAGAGGAATATTCCGTCCCGGTTGCTCGAAACCTGTGCAAAAACCTCCCCAAACCAGTCCATATACCAAACACCCTTGCAAAAAAAAAAAAACAAGGCTCATGCAACACTGCATTCATATTGCATTGCAAACATCAATAAAATCCTAAATTATTACATTCCAAAAAAAAATGTGCATAAGCTGTACAAATCTCAATCTCAATCTCAAATCTCAAAAAAAAAAAAAATCAATCGGAGTCTCCAGCGCCCGATGTCTCCCCCCGGCCCCTCTTGCGACTCGGGCCCGCCTCCTCAGGAGCCCTGAAAATCTCAGGCTCAGAATCGTCCTCGTCTCCAGAGAGAGGCTCGTCGGGACCAACCGGCACACTCTGATAGGGTAAACCCAGATCCCTGAAGAAGTCGTACCCGAAGGTGAAGGCGTCCGACTCCTGAACATACGGAGACGACCCACCATGCCGCCAGACGTGTCCCTGCCCGTGCGGATCCCCAAGAATGACGTGATCCGAAGGCAGTGCCGCGCGGTGATCAATGAGAGGAGAAAGAGGGGTCTCGGAAGAAGTCTCCGAGGGAATAGGAGAAGCCTCCCGTCGGACAGGTGCCGCCGTGGTCTCCTCGCCCTAGCCTGAGGTGCCCGCAAGCAACCATCCTCCGTATGAATCTCTTAGCCCGATCACTTGCTTCGTCAGTGTCTCGACGACCACCTCCGAAAACTGCACAAAAGCAAAAGCGTCAAAAAAAAAAAGAAGTGATGCTAGAAACAAAAGAAAGAAAAGAAGGGGAAAAGGTGAAGCCATACCTTCATACCCGGACGAGGCCGGAAAGCTCGTGGAAGCCGCTCTGCCGAGGGATCTGCACCCTCAATCGGACCCCATCCTGGATGTAGGAAAAATCCGTCCGAGGGTACCGCGGGATCCCAAGCCCCTCCCTCTCCAAAACCTGAGGCATCCTCAGCCTCCTCAAGACGAACGTCGCATACGGCTCAATCGCCACGAAATCCGAGAAGTGTCGGCCTCGCCGGTAATCATCCCAGGTCACGGACCGATCGCTCGGATGCATCATATCGGCGGGAGGCTCCACCGGTGTCCTCAAAGGCGAGTTCACGCCATGCTGGCGCGTCACCCTCTCTCCCAGATAGTAGGCGTCGCAAGTCAGGCCCCTCAAAATCCTCCGCTGCACTGCCCGCATCTCAGCGCCCTTCACTGCGCTACCTCAAAGCGATCCTGTGGGAAGAATATCATCCCTCATCCGTCTCGGCCTCCGTCAAAGGAAGGCAATCCGCGCACCTAAGAGTCGTACGCCCCGGAGCTTATCTTCTCCCGGCATGCTTGGACCAAGACTGCATGGCCGGATACGCCCGACGCACGCCTCAGGCCGCCTCCACACCGTGACGTGGAAAAACTCCAACGCCCATACCTGCGAAAGGTAAAAACCCAATCAATCCAGCCGCAAATAAAAGTGCGTGCTCAAAGGAAAGAGGGAAAGCAAAAGAGAGCTTATACCTCCAGAGCAAACTCGAAGCAAGACAGGAGCTCACAGCCTTCCTCGTATCTATCAAGAGCGAAGTACAGCCACCACCACCCGGCCTCCCCAGAAACATCTCCAACCGTCTCCATGTCCTCCAAGGACCTCAGGAAGGCAAAGACCGCCGTCCCTCAAAGATGCCCAAAGAGTGTGCTCGAAAAGGTAAAACCGCAGGGAAGGACCTAGCACCGCTTCGGCGCTAAACCTATCCTCCCCACCTCGTAACTCGCGATGGTCTCCACGATCTTGCCGAAGACCACGGCATACTCCATCCCCATCCCCTTTTTGGGAATAGGGAAAATCCAAGAAGAGCTCGCAAATCAGGATCGCGTAGCCATCTCTCCACTCAATGCCGCGTCCCATTGAAGGACAGACCCGTGATCGCAGCAGATAGTCGAAGGCGTGACAGCCGCCTCGCCCGAAGAAGTGGAAGGTGCGGGTCGCGTCCCACCATGCCGCGCGAGCAAACATCAAGCCCTTGCACTTAGGGAACTTGACCAGTCCCCTCAAGCACTCGACAAACTCCCAGAGCCCCGTCTCGACAACGACCGTCTCGGACTCGCAAAGCTCCTCGGCCCGCATCCGGAAGCCGATCCCACAAGTCAATCACAGACTCCACCGATCCTCGAGTCTTCATCTTGTTCAGCTGCTCCGTCACAAAACGGTGTCCGCCCTGTAAAAAAAAAAAAAAAAGAAGAAGAGAGAAAATGTCAAAAGATTGCATTTGCATTTACATAAAAAAAAATTCGACAGCATAACAGCATACAATGAGCATAGCCCCATTTTTCTCGCATGAAAGAAAACAATTTGCAAGTCCCAATGCATTCATCAAAAAAAAAGAGGATGCATTCCTACGGAAGTAAAAACTCCGTCCCATTTTCAAAAAAAAAAAATGCATACATGCATATCATCCATCTTACATGCAACGGGAGGAAAAATCCGTCCCACTTTTCAAAAAAAATCCTAAACATGCATACATCTCATATTGGCAAAATGCCCATTCTTTCCAAACAAAATGCATGCATTGCATCATCATCAAAATTCAATTTCAAAAAAAAAATCATCATCAAGAACATGCAATATTCAATTTCAAAAAAAAAAAATCACAATTCTTCGAATTTTCACATGCAAGTTTCGAATTAAAAAAAAAAAATGTGGCAAAAATGCCAATTCTTTTCCCAAGCAAAATGCACATTTTTGGGACACTCACAAATTCATTGCAACATTGCATAGCATCAATATCAATATTCAATATTCAAAAAAAAATTTCAAAAATCACCCAAAAATTTCAAGCAAGAAATCGACAAGAGGATCAAGAGGATTCGAAATATACCGTTCGGAGATGCGGATCCGAGGCCCAATGTTGCCAAGCATCGGGGTAATGCTCCTCCTCGACCGATTGCGAAAGATTGTAATGCCTCCTCATCCGGACGAGCTCCAATCGCCTCTCCGCTACCGGACCACGTCCTTGGCCTTGAAAAGCGCCTTCCCCGTGTTCCATTGCTCGAAAAATCAAGAAAAACGGACGAATTTTGAAGCTTCTAGGGCCAAAAATGGCTGTTCTTCTCGTTTTTCTCTCTCTCTAGAATCAAAAAATTGGACTGAGGAAGAAGAAGGGCGTTGGCCCCATTAAATACCCCTGACTTTCCATCCCTATCCGCGCGAATGAGATTGCAAGGGTCAAAATGACCCTTTTGCCCCTTAAAATCCCAGGACTCTGCAGTTTGGTCCCCAACTTGACAAAGTTAACCAAAGTTAACCAAAGTCAGCCCCTTGTCAAGAAAATCTTCCCCGGCAGTCAAACGTAAGACCGAGTGCCCCGAGAAAGATAACGAGATCCCGTATCTTTCATCAAAATTACCCCCGGCAGTAAAACGTAAGACCGAGTGCCCCGAGAAAGATAACGAGATCCCGTATCTTTCATCAAAATTACCCCTAAGCAAAAACGTAAGACCGAGTGCCCTGAGAAAGATAACGAGATCCCGTATCTTTCATCAAAATCTTCCCTAGCGGCCAAACGTAAGACCGAGTGCCCCGAGAAAGATAACGAGATCCCGTATCTTTCATCAAAATCTTCCCCGGCAGTCAAACGTAAGACCGAGTGCCCCGAGAAAGATAACGAGATCCCGTATCTTTCATCAAAATTACCCCTAAGCAAACGTAAGACCGAGTGCCCCGAGAAAGATAACGAGATCCCGTATCTTTCATCAAAATCTTCCCTGCCAAACGTAAGACCGAGTGCCCCGAGAAAGATAACGAGATCCCGTATCTTTCATCAAAATCGTTCCCGGCAGCCAAACGTAAGACCGAGTACACCGAGAAAGATAACGAGATCCCGTATCTTTCATCAAAATTACTCCTGAGCCAAACGTAAGACCGAGTGCCCCGAGAAAGATAACGAGATCCCGTATCTTTCATCAAAATTACCCCCGGCAGTCAAACGTAAGACCGAGTGCCCCGAGAAAGATAACGAGATCCCGTATCTTTCATCAAAATTACCCCCGGCAGTCAAACGTAAGACCGAGTGACCCAAGAAAGATAGCGAGATCCCGTATCTTTCATCAAAATCATCCCCCGGCAGTCAAACGTAAGACCGAGTGCCCTGAGAAAGATAACGAGATCCCGTATCTTTCATCAAAATCATCCAACGGCAGTCAAACGTAAGACCGATTTCCTGTGAATACGTCTGATTTTCCCCAGCAAAGGCTAACAAAATCCCCAGCAAAGTTAACGGAATCCCAAAAGCCAGCGAGATCTCGAGTAGTATTCGAACTACGAAAGGGCTTGATTCCCACTAGGGATACGTAGGTAGCCTATCATTAGGTCCAGCCCCTCGACCAAAACGGTCACCCTCTCCTTCGGCAGCAGACAAAGTCCACCGAAAGGGCATTTCACATCAAGGTCCGAGGCACCTAAAACGCCATCATCAAGGTTCGAGGCACCTAAAACGCCATCTTCAAGGTTCGAGGCACCTAAAACGCCATCTCCAAGGTTCGAGGCACCTAAAACGCCATCTCCAAGGTTTGAGGCACCTAAGACGCTATCACTAGAAAGCGATAAATCGCAATCATCCCCAGCAGAGACCGAAAATGGTCATTCCTATCCCCAGCAGAGCGGATACCCATCAGACCAAAAATGGTCATCTCTTATCCCCAGCAGAGTTTCTTTCCAGCAAACGACTGTAGAACTCGCTCACCAGGTTCGAGGCACCTAAAACGCCATCATCTCCGGGGTCAAAGACCCGAACTACGACTGGCTTGATTCCTCTTAAGGATACGTAGGTAGCCTATCGCTAGGTTCAGCCACCCGATCACTCGATCATCCTGCCAAATATGGAGCCTTACTCTTATCGACGACCCCGCTTCCTTCGAAAGCGCCGTCGCCGAGGGGCTACTGTAAGTGCTCCAATTTGAGCTTGTTAGAATTTTCGTTAGAAAATTAACGAAAGTTATAACATTTCCAACAATTCCTAACTATCCTAACATTTCTAACAAAGTAAGGGTAAAATGGGCATTGTTATTTAAGGTTAAACCTTAAAAAGAATCTCAAAAAGAAAAACAAATGAAGAAAACCAAATATAGCAATGCTGGAAACATAATCTGGCTGGTCAATTTGAATTTTGAAAAAGATTATTCCTTGTGTCCAAAGCCTGAAGCAGCAATTAATGAACAGTGCACGCGACTGGATCCATCCGCGCGGACATGTTTGTATTTTCAGGAGGGCTATAAATTGAGCCCTCCAGTCACAGAAATAAGAAAAGAGAAGAACACAATAGCAACGAAGTTCTGGCGAAATATAGAGAGAAAACAGTGAGAATTCTCAAGAATTGTCACCCTTTTCTTTCCAATCTTTCCCAACTCATACTCATCCACTCACTCTCATATTAAAGCCCTAAACACTCATACACTCAAGCCAAACACTCAAGAACACAAGGAAGATTGGTAAACCCTCTTCTTCCTAACCCTAAATCTCATCCATGCATGCATCTTCAAACTACAAAATGTAGTTCTTTCATCTTCTTTCTCTAGATCTAAGAAGATCACCATGGAAGACCATCTCCATGGATGATCTTCTACAAATATCAACATTATTTTCAAAGCTTTTCTTGTTTACTTGCAAAAATGCACTTTCAAAAACCCTAAAAAACCATTTTCAAGCACTAAATCTTGATTTCAAAGGGTAAAATCCCCCCTCCCAAGCAAATGAAATGCTTAGTCCTAATGTACCCCAAGGATGGTTTGGTATAGTTGATTCACCACTAAAATGTCTAGTGATCACTAACCAAAACCTAGGGAAATGGGGACAAGCATGGATGCAAAACCCCCCTTAAAATCATATTTTCTTTCTTGAGAAGTTGCTGTCCAGTAGCAAATTTCTCAGACCTCAGTCCATGGTCTTAATTTTTGGACACAGATGAACTTGGAATTTGGTGTTGACTACAAAACACGTTTTGTAGCCAACATCCAGAGCTTTCCAGACATATTTTTACCTTATTTTTTGGGTGAGTAAAACTCCTCTTTTCAATTTTTCTTTCAGAGGCTAGTTCATCAGCTTCTGGGAATCCAGATCTCATATCTGAGGTTTCCAGAAGGTTTTGACCCCTCAAATCTTCTCCAAAATGGAAATTTCTTTCACACAAAGTTTATTCAAGGAGTCTAGAGAAACTTTCATTCTCTGAGTTCATCCATATTATGAAGTTTTAGGACCCTTGAATCCATTTCAAAATCAGGTGTCTGCTGCCATTTTCTTCTGGCAGAAGTGACTTCTCAACTTCAAAAGGTTTTTTGAGTACCAAATCTCAAACCAAAAATTCTCCAAAAAATCATGGGATCAGTTTAAAGTCTTAAAAAGACATCCCAATTTTTACTTTTTCCAGTTTCAACTTATTTTGGCCAAAACACACACACACACACACACCCAAATGATTTTCAGCTTGGAAGACTCGTTTTTACGAGGCGCGTCGGGTGCACACTAACGTCCTTCCCGACGCGTAACATGACCTCCGAACCTAAATCTCTGATCTCGGGCTTTTTTCAAAGTTTTGCCCTTCAAAATTAAAATGGCGTGGCGACTCCGTTTTTTTTCCGGTTTTATTTGGTTTTTCAAAGAAACGCAAAAATCGAATTTCTCCCGCGAAAAAGGCAACACATCGTTACAGTACTGCATCTACCAATATCATAAAGCAGCTAATTCCAAAGGCTGCAATTATAGCAATGGTACTGTATCTACCAATATCATAAATACAACCTGTATAAAAATGACATAGCCGCTTGATTTTTTTTAGGCAAAGTAACACCAAAGGCAGCCATTATAGTAATGGTAGCTGAGCAAACAAATGAAACAGAGCTTGATAGTCCAGACCCTGCATGAAAAATATGCAACTAAATAAGAGTTTATCCCATAATTCAAATATTACAACACTCAGTTAAACAATACATAGTAAAGTGTGAAACTAAGCTCTTGAACTCATTTTTTAAAAAATAACATTTATTTTGGGATGGATGAAGTATATATATAATCACTTAAAAACTCTGTTCCAAATTTAAGTGATTAACTTATTAATATTTATAGATTAAAATTACCTCACAACTTGTGGAAAATCTCTTTATACACCACATTATTTGTGGTATCATGCGTCTGACCATCTTTTTCACAAATTAGAACTTTGAGCCCTTTTTTACTGGTAACTCTAGATATTGCCACATACAATTGACCGTGGCTAAATACAGGTCGAGAAAATTTTACGTCATTAATTATGGGGAATTTTTTTGAAATATTAACTCGAGGAAAGGAACTAATTAAATCCAACAATAATTGCACATGTACTGATGTGTAATCAGTAATTGAAAAAGATGAAAAAAATCAAAAACATATAATCAGATGACTATTGCTGTTGGGAGTTCTGAGTTCTATTTTTAAGATCAGAATTGGAGAAAAGGAAGGGGGCCGGAGGAAGGAGCTATTGTCAGTAGATTGATGCAGAAGAGATTTGTGGACAGTTTATGTACGTGTACTGATGTAATAAATAATTAAAAAGGATGAAAAAAAAGTTGTGGAATAAGGGGCATGGTGTCCGTTTAAAATTAATTTTCATGTAGTATACATATTTGATATATTGAATTGAGAACTTTCTAATCTAACCAATTTATGTATTCAAATTGCTGCCAATGTGAAGGAAGGGAGGGAGGGAGATACTAATTCAAATTTTTTTTTTTTGAATCATCTGATTCCTACTGACCTTTTGCTATAACTTTTTAATTGTGGGAAGGAACCTATTTCATAAGTGTATTCTGGACATGACAAAAAGATAAAATGATATTACTTACAAAAATAAAGGTGGAGGTAGATAAGTTTCAATGTGATGAGACTTGAAACCAAAAGCTGGAGGTTAATGCACATGCGTAAGGGATCAGAAAATGAATAATTACTATTCATTAAGTTTGTTTTAGATTGAATAATATATGTGTGCAAACACAGTAGATGAAATGTGTTAGGGAGTTAGGCACCCTAGTAAAGGGCCTGCTGGATCATAATGGGATATTGAAATTACCCGGGATTTCGCGCGGGCGCAAAACGCGGTTGTCTTTCGCGGAGGATTGGTGTCTGAGACCTCGCTTCATGGGAAGGAAAATGAGGAGTCGCCACGCGGTTTTGTATTTTGAGCCCAAACGTTGAGAAACGACTTTTGTGAAAATGGTGTCGTTTTTATTGGTAGCAAAAACTTAGGAAAAGACTTTGAAAATGAGGGTCATTTTTATTGGTAGCAAAAACGAGTAAAAAGCTATTTAGTACCAGAGATTGTTAGGTTCGGAGGTCACGTTACGTTTCGGAAAGAGTATTACGAGATCACCCGAAACGCCTCGCATGACGAGTCTTTCTACCTTTCTCGAAATCGTGTGTGTGTGTGTGTGTGTGTTTTTGAAAAGGGGGCTTGAGTGACAAGCTTAATCTTGGTTTGAATGTCAAACGTTGATTAGGTGATCTTTTGAAAAAAGCGATCGTTTGAATGACAAACGTCGGTTTTGAGACGGAAATGAGCATTTGCGTGGCAAACGTCGATTTGAGTTAGAAAAGGAGTTCGAATGACAAACTTTTGGTTTTGAACCGGGCGATTCATTGTTAACGATTTTTACGGAAAAAAACGTTTTAAATGATATGCAATCAACGAATCGGGTTGCGACTCGGACTTTGAAAAGTAAATACTATCACGATCCAAATGTTAGTGTTTGTGCCCTAGGCTTATAGTTTCTATAAACCTTTATGTATTGTCTTTATCATTAATAAAAGAGAAATTTTATTTTGATTAATATATGTTTTTCATGTTTATTATATTAATCTGTGTCCCTAGTTATTTAGTGAAAGTTGGTAATGGATGAACATAGAGATGATCATATGCATGAAGATGCACATTACAACTTGTAAATAACTAGTATAAATGCTAATGGATAATCATATTATGATTATTTGCATAGAGATGCACATTGGATTTATGGGTACTTGTTAGAGAACAAGTGACTGGACTTGACCCGCTTGAGATTTATGTCATGGTCAAATGTCATAATCAAATCTCAAAATAATAGTGTCATTAGAATCCTTAGACCTGAGATTATCATTGTCTTCCACTTGATGAACGTGTTGTTAGATGTAGTCTAAAGTTATCCTTAACCGGGTAGCAATAAGGACTATGTTGGCATTACGGGATTCCTGTAGGGAAGAATGATAAGTCAAGATGGGATTTGTCCCTCGTAAGAGAGATGTTGGCTTGGGCCCCTCGTAGAATAGTGTTGATGAAATGTGTGGCCACACTCAAGGAACATGATAGAGATCATGGATACTTGGTTGATCAACATATTCGGAATCGAGAAAGCATTGAACAATGTAAGTTGACAATGACCATGACTTATGTTCAATATGACATCGTGTGACAAAGGGATTGTGAAACTATTACTATTATGGAAGCATGAACTCTTATGTTGTATTATTTGGGTAGACATAATGGCTTGCTAGAGTCCGCTTATGTCTTATGAGGGTCGATGTGATCGGACTCATTGCCAACATAATACAATCCTATTGGGTCACACACACTTAGAATGTTTTGATTGAAACTAGAGGAAGAATGATTGAGAGTTTACGAGCGCTACTTTTGTCACGCGACATACTCGGCCCGGTGGCTAAGTATACCGCGCGACATATTGAGCCACCGGGCGAGGGTGACGGCTGTTCTCCTAATTTGATTAGGAAACATATTCATGCTATTGTAGTATAAATATGAGAGGGTCATCAACCCTAAGGGTTAGCCGAAATTTTTCAATAAAAATCACAATCAAAAGTCCTCTCAATATTCTTCCATAAGTTTTTGGAATCTAGCAATTCCCAATCCGAGAATCGTTCTCGACATTCATATTTGTGTGGATTACCAAAAGAGGGTCTTAATTTGTTCAAACAAATCAAAGGCCTAGAGTTCAAATACGAAGATCCAAAGGAGTTGAAGATTTGAAGATTTGAAGATCAAAGTTTGTGATTACGAATCACATAATTATACGTTCGATAGATCAAAACCGGAAAGCGATTAAGGTTGGTAAATCTATCTCGTAGGAATTCAATTTAATCGTATAGAACGGATCCTAGGCTCATGGGTTTTAAGTTATTAATGCTAAAATTCCGCTGCGCATGGATCCTTGAAACCCAACGAGTGGTATCGAGCCCCGTTCGTATGGTTAGATTCGAATTGGCATGCTAGAAAGTCGTTATAAATTGTTTATAAATGTTCTAGGCTTGCCTTGTATGAATTAGATTTAATTGTTTATGTGAAACAATTTGCTAATCTATGTTAAATCGGTTTCTGATTATGTTGAATTAAATCTGTTAAAAGGTTGTTTATAGGATTTAATTGCATATAATCCGAATTGATTGAAATCCGGAAATCTATGAAGGCCACCTATGTCGTGCGACATAATAGGCCACTTGAGGAAATCTGGTTATCGGCCGGTTATGTCACGCGACATAACCGGCCATTTGGGCGATTATGTCACGCGACATAATAAGCCGGATCTGGGCGAGATCGGTTTGTTTAAATTTTACGCTAATCTATGATTATGTTAATAATACCGAGATGTTTTATGTCTTAATCTGGATGCTATAAATTTACGGAAATTAAGTTTATAGGTCTATGCTAGATTAATTCATTATTTATGCATGCTTAATTAATTTAAATGTGTTTTTATTAATTATTGCGATGCATGAATTATTTGTTCTTAAGTGTTAAGAATTTTATTAGATGTTTAGTTGAAACATTGAATTGAGAATTCCTAAATGTTTGGTTGAAACATTAAATTTTGGTTTTCTGATTGTTTATGAGAAACAAGTCAGTTTACGCAAAATTTGAAGGAATCGATTGTTTATGAGAAACAAATCGTTTATAAATCTATGCTAGAATTATATAATAATTATGTTTGCTTAATTAATTAAAAGATGTTTATTTAATTGTTGCGTTGCATGATTATTATATGTTCTCATGCTTGCTTAATTAATTAAAAGATGTTTATTTAATTGTTGCGTTGCATGATTATTTTGTGTTCTCATGCTTGCTTAATTAATTAAAAGATGTTTATTTAATTGTTGCGTTGCATGATTATTATATGTTCTTATGCTTGCTTAATTAATTAAAAGATGTTTATTTAATTGTTGCGTTGCATAATTATTTTGTGTTCTTATGCTTGCTTAATTGTCTAAAAAGGTGTTTTATTACTTATTGCATTGCATGAAGAAGCCGTTATAATTCTAGAATGTTTTGAACATTGAATTATGGTTTACTAATTGTTTATGAGAAACAAGTTAGTGTCGATTGTTTATGAAACAAGTCGGCTTTACAAAGTAGAATTATGTTGCAATCAAACCGATATTGTAGTTGTACATGTCTAGGAGAGTTCATCTAAGGATTGGGTACTTAAGTAGTCCTTGTGGCTCACCAGTTTCCTGGGAACTTACCTGGTGTACTTTACAATTATCTTTGTTGATATGCTTATAATCTATTTTTTAAAGAACCTTCATTTAATGTTTAAGTTTTATGCCACCCCGAAAGTAAAACACTTGAGAAGTATTGGGATAGGTTGATGTAGTTTCGACTCAGTTGGGTACATCATTCTATTCTAGTATGGAGCAAGATGAGATAAGGGTTGATGTAGTTTCGACTCAGTTGGGTGCATCGTTCTAAGTATCTCATACGTTTGAAATTGGTTAGACTTAATTGGTGCTTTCAAAAGAGTTTTGACCCAAGGCATAAGATGAGATTAAAACATGTTTTGACATATGATGTCTAAAATCTCATAAAGGATCTAAGAGTCACATATGATGTGATTGATAAATGTTATCTACCTAAATAACTTAATTTTGGGCATTGACTCAGTTAAACCAAAATTGAAGTGAAATATGGATCTTAGCCCATTGTAATTATATAATACATGCTTGTATTTGAAGGTGTATAATTTAGTGGGAGTATTTGTGAAATACTATATTTGTCTCTTGAATGATAAATGTGTTGGATACTTATATGTGTTCATATGTTGCATATCTTATTGTAGATCAAATGGCATTAAACAAAACTCTGTCACTGCGATCCGTCATTGAAAAGGGCAAAGGTAAAGCAAGTGTTGCTAAGCCTAAGGCAAAGGTTGCCATTGCCACTAAGGCTAAACTAAAAAGTCTCAAAAGGATGCGGTTTACTTCCATGACAATGAGATTGATCATTGGAAGCAAAGCGCAAGGCTAATAAGGAAGGAATGAAAAGGGGCAATATGATTGCCGATTCAAGTATCTATGTTATAGATATTTTCCTTTCTACTTCTAGTTCTTGGGTATGTGATCTTGGATGTGGATCCCACATTTGTCTAAATGTGCAAGGACTAAAAGATAGAAGGCTACTCAAACAAGGTGAAGTAGACCTACGTGTAGGGAATGGAGCAAGTGTTGCTGCATTAGCCGTAGGGACTTATGAAGTCACTTTACCTAGTGGACTAATACTTGTTTTGAACAATTGTTATTATGTTTCGGATTTGAGTAGAAATATTATTTCAGTTTCTTATTTGGACAAAGAAGGATTTAACTTTATTATTGCGAATAATAAGTTATCTATCTATTTAAATGATGTGCTTTATGGTATTGCAAACTCATTTAATGGCCTTTATGTCCTAAATGTTGAGAAAGAAAGTAATATTGAAAATATTTATAATGTGAGTAAGAAGTCCAAACCAAATGATGTGAACAACACATTCATGTGGCATTGCCGGCTTGGTCACATAAATGAGAAACGCATTTCTAAACTCCATAAAGATGGATACTTAGACTCATGTGATTATGAATCATATGATGTTTGCGAATCTTGTTTATTGGAAAAAATGACCAAACCACCTTACACTAAGAGTAGTGAAAGGGCTAGTGACTTATTGGGTCTAGTACATACCGATGTATGTGGACCAATGAGCGACATTGCTAGAGGCGGATTTCGGTACTTCATTACGTTCACCGATGACTTATCAAGATATGGCTACGTCTATCTGATGAAGCACAAAAGTGAAGCGTTTGAGATATTTCGAATATTTCAAAATGAAGTACAAAATCAACTTGGCAAGACGATTAAAGCACTTCGATCCGATCGAGGTGGCGAATATTTGAGCCAAGAATTTGACTATCATCTCAAAAACTGTGGAATCATTTCAGAGTTATCTCCACCTGCGACACCACAATGGAATGGGGTGTCGGAGAGGAGAAATAGAACCTTGTTGGACATGGTTCGATCGATGATGAGTCAAGTTGACCTTCCTATATCCTTTTGGGGACATGCATTAGAAACTGCAGCTTTCACACTAAACAGAGTTCCTACTAAATCGGCTCCTAAATCACCATATGAGATGTGGTGGGGAAAGAAACCGAATATTTCTTTCATGAAGATTTGGGGTTGCGATGCTTATGTGAAGAGACTTGTCTCCGATAAGCTAGAACCAAAATCTGACAAATGTGTTTTCGTGGGTTATCCTAAGGAAACAAAAGGATATCAATTTTACAACCGCACTGAGAACAAAGTATTTGTTGCTCAATATGGTACCTTCCTTGAGAAACAGTTTCTCAATAAGGGAACAAGTGGGAGTAAAATTGATCTTGAAGAAGTTCAAGAACCCGAAGACAACATTGAGCCAAGGGTAGAGACGGAACCAAGTTCACAAGGAGTTGTGGAACCGGTTCAAGATACTCAAGTCCGTCGTCGATCTGATAGGTTACGATCCGAGCCCGAGAGATATGGATTTCTTGTATCGGAAAGTAATGAAGTGGAAGTCATTGAGAATGACGAACCAACTTCCTATCAAGAGGCGATGTCCGCTCCGGATTCGGAAAAATGGCTTGGAGCCATGAAGTCCGAAATCCAATCCATGGATGATAATCAAGTTTGGAACTTGATTGATCCACCCGAAGGTGCAAAAACCATAGGGTGCAAGTGGGTCTTCAAGAAAAAGACCGACATGGATGGGAAGGTGCACACTTACAAAGCTAGGCTTGTAGCAAAGGGATATAGGCAGACTCATGGTATAGACTATGATGAAACCTTTCGCCTGTTGCAATGCTTAAGTCTATTAGAATTCTGATTGCCATAGCCGCATATTATGACTATGAGATATGGCAAATGGATGTCAAAACAGCTTTCCTAAATGGGAAGTTACTTGAGGATGTGTATATGACACAACCCGAAGGTTTTGTCGATCCAAAGAATTCTAATAAAGTGTGCAAGTTGCAAAGGTCCATATATGGATTAAAGCAAGCTTCTAGGAGTTGGAATCTACGTTTTGATGAATCGGTCAAAGAGTTTGGTTTCATCAAAAACGAAGATGAACCTTGTGTATACAAGAAAATCGTGGGAGCAAAGTGCTTTTTCTAATCTTGTATGTCGATGATATCTTAATCATTGGAAATGACATTCCCGCACTTCGCACCGTCAAGTCTTGGTTAGGAAAGTGTTTTTCAATGAAAGATATGGGTGAAGCCTCTTATATTCTTGGCATTAAGATCTATAGAGATAGATCTAGAAGGATGATTGGTTTGAGTCAAAGTACATATATTGACAAGGTCCTTAGAAGATTCAAGATGGAAAATTCTAAGAGAGGGAACTTGCCAGTAGGCCATGGCGTAACTCTTAGCAAGAATCAATGTCCTAAGACAATTGATGAGCAAAAGAGAATGACTGCGATTCCGTATGCTTCGGCAATTGGATCCATCATGTACGCCATGATATGCACTAGACCGGATGTCTCGTATGCTTTGAGCACCACGAGTCGATACCAATCTAATCCGGGCGAAAGCCATTGGATAGCGATCAAAACCATCCTTAAGTACTTACGAAGAACTAAGGATGCGTTCTTGGTTTTTGGAGGAATGGAAGAAGATCTTGTTGTAAAAGGCTACACAGATGCTAGCTTCCAAACCGACAAAGATGACTTTAAGTCGCAATCGGGGTTTGTGTTTATGCTTAACGGAGGTGCAGTTTGTTGGAAGAGTTCCAAGCAAAGTACCACTGATTCTACAACCGAAGCCGAGTACATAGCGGCATCCGATGCGGCTAAAGAGGCGGTTTGGATCAAGAAGTTCGTTAGTGATTTGGAAATTGTTCCAAGCATCACTAATCCGATAGAGCTTTACTGTGACAACAATGGTGCCATTGCACAAGCAAAGGAACCAAGGTCACACCAAAGATCCAAACACATTCTTAGACGTTTCCATGTGATTCGAGAAATCATAGAAAGAGGAGATGTCAAGATATGCAGAGTATCAACCGATGACAACATTAGCGATCCACTTACAAAGCCGCTAGCACAAGCAAAGCATGATGGTCATGTTAGGTCCATGGGTATACGATACATGGGAGATTGGGCCTAGTGCAAGTGGGAGCTGTTAGTGTTTGTGCCCTAGGCTTATAGTTTCTATAAACCTTTATGTATTGTCTTTATCATTAATAAAAGAGAAATTTTATTTTGATTAATATATGTTTTTCATGTTTATTATATTAATCTGTGTCCCTAGTTATTTAGTGAAAGTTGGTAATGGATGAACATAGAGATGATCATATGCATGAAGATGCACATTACAACTTGTAAATAACTAGTATAAATGCTAATGGATAATCATATTATGATTATTTGCATAGAGATGCACATTGGATTTATGGGTACTTGTTAGAGAACAAGTGACTGGACTTGACCCGCTTGAGATTTATGTCATGGTCAAATGTCATAATCAAATCTCAAAATAATAGTGTCATTAGAATCCTTAGACATGAGATTATCATTGTCTTCCACTTGATGAACGTGTTGTTAGATGTAGTCTAAAGTTATCCTTAACCGGGTAGCAATAAGGACTATGTTGGCATTACGGGATTCTGTAGGGAAGAATGATAAGTCAAGATGGGATTTGTCCCTCGTAAGAGAGATGTTGGCTTGGGCCCCTCGTAGAATAGTGTTGATGAAATGTGTGGCCACACTCAAGGAACATGATAGAGATCATGGATACTTGGTTGATCAACATATTCGGAATCGAGAAAGCATTGAACAATGTAAGTTGACAATGACCATGACTTATGTTCAATATGACATCGTGTGACAAAGGGATTGTGAAACTATTACTATTATGGAAGCATGAACTCTTATGTTGTATTATTTGGGTAGACATAATGGCTTGCTAGAGTCCGCTTATGTCTTATGAGGGTCGATGTGATCGGACTCATTGCCAACATAATACAATCCTATTGGGTCACACACACTTAGAATGTTTTGATTGAAACTAGAGGAAGAATGATTGAGAGTTTCTGAAACTGGCTACTTTTGTCACGCGACATACTCGGCCCGGTGGCTAAGTATACCGCGCGACATATTGAGCCACCAGGCGAGGGTGACAGCCTGTTCTCCTAATTTGATTAGGAAACATATTCATGCTATTGTAGTATAAATATGAGAGGGCTGTCAACCCTAAGGGTTAGCCGAAATTTTTCAATAAAAATCACAATCAAAAGTCCTCTCAATATTCTTCCATAAGTTTTTGGAATCTAGCAATTCCCAATCCGAGAATCGTTCTCGACATTCATATTTGTGTGGATTACCAAAAGAGGGTCTTAATTTGTTCAAACAAATCAAAGGCCTAGAGTTCAAATCTGAAGATCCAAAGGAGTTGAAGATTTGAAGATTTGAAGATCAAAGTTTGTGATTACGAATCACATAATTATACGTTCGATAGATCAAAACCGGAAAGCGATTAAGGTTGGTAAATCTATCTCGTAGGAATTCAATTTAATCGTATAGAACGGATCCTAGGCTCATGGGTTTTAAGTTATTAATGCTAAAATTCCGCTGCGCATGGATCCTTGAAACCCAACACCAAACGGGTCGGACTTTGTAAATGACAGTATTTAAAGCAGTATCAACGGAATCAAACGAACCGGAATCGTAAATGACGATCGACGAGCCAAATGGCTCAGAGTTGTAAATGACGATCAACGAGCCAAAACGGCTCGGAATTGTAAATGACAGAAAGTAAATGACGATCAACGGATCGATCGATCCGAAATGGTAAATGACAGAAAAAGTAAACGGAACGGGGTCGGAACGCCGTTTTAACCCGTGATTACTTCTCTTACGGAAAGAGAAGAGGATCGAGGGGCTAAAACGTATCGGACCCCGTTAGACGGAGGCGTCTACATTTCAGTAACGGTGTTCGGAACGGTTATAGCGACTGGCGCGTAAACCGAGATGAAACGAGAGATCAGAGAGAGGGAGTTATACCTATGGCTAGGGTCGACTCCTTTGGCTCGGAAGGTGTGTACGGGACACGGAAAGAGGTTTGAAACGGTGTTTCGTAGTGGTGAGGGACGTATTTGATCGAAATACGGAGGTTTCACGCGAATCGAGGCAAAACGGGAGCTCGGGAGGGGTGAAACTGGTTTGTGCCGTGGGCTGTGGTGAAATTTTGGGATAAAATGTTGTTATGAAATGGCTTTGACAGCCCTCCTATTTATAGGTGAAAAATGCAGTAGGAGTCCGGCCGGACTTAGACTGATTTCCAGGGGTTTTGTGGTATTTTGGAATTTTGAGGGGCTTGCTGGCAATTTCAGAAAATGTGCATAGGGAGTTCGGCCGGACTTTGACTGTATACCAGGGGTATTTTAGTCTTTTCCCTTTGATTTCTGATTGAAAGGTGATGTGTGGGCCGTGGCATGGCTGCCACGTGTCCTATGACTCACCAAATGCATGGGAGTTCGTTCCCCGGTCCCGGTTTCGTCAGTTTTTTAAAATAACAGTCCGGAAAATGTCCGAAATGCCCCCGAAAAGTGTCGAAAAGTGCGTTTTTCAGGGAAAGCCGTACTTTTACGTGAGATGACACGTGTTAAGTACGCTTCGACGTCGCGATGCACGGGGCAGTCCCGGGACGTCTCGTTGGCATGGCAACGGGGAGTTTAACGAGTTCCGGTTAACCTGGAGCGGGCCAGTTAACGAATTTCGGTTAACTTTCTGACGGATTTTGACGATCCGGATTTGGGTACTTACAGATATGAATAACAATAGAATTAAGTCTTTCTATCATCATTCTATATATAAGTATTCTGCATCATATGAGTAGGCTTATGAAGCTTCCCACTCAACTTCTTTCAACAAATATAATGTTAATAACACTAATATTACGAAATTATAATTAACCCTTCTTCTGCAATTCAATAACAATTTTTAACACAAAAATAATACAACTGAAATTGAGATGAATATGTAACACTAAAACATTGAAATTTTGAAGATAAAGAAAAGAAAAAAATTAGCTTATTTGGAGCAAGAAATTAAGAAAAGGAAGAACTTAAAATTACCTTGGATGAACTTAAATTTTAATTTTGAATAATTTAAATTTTTGGTTAAATTATGATAGAAATGAAATCTTCAAAATATTTCAATGTGCTTAAATTAAGATAAGATTAAAAATTAATCTTAAAAATGGTTTTCTTTTCTTTATCTTCGGAGGTAATTTTAAGTTCTTCCTTTTCTTAATTTTTTGCTTCAAATAAGCTAATTTTTTCTTTTCTTTATCTTCAAGCGATTGTTTTTCAAAATTAACTCCTTTGATTTTGGTCGAATAAAATACGTATAAATCAACTCCTTTGATTTTGCTAAATTTCTTAATTATTATGTAAATCAACTCCTTTGATTTTGCTCGAATAAAATATTTGAAATTTGTTTTGCTCAAATCCGAATTTAAAGTTGAAATTCAAAGATATGAATTTATTCATATTTGAGCTATCCAAAAAGAGGGAAGCAGATATATTTTTAGAAAATATGTATGGTTCAATCAATTACTTAAATCTAGCATAAATATACGTTTGTTGATATGGTTGTATATACTTTTCATAAGTCAACTTAATTTGAATGTAATGTAAATATTTAAATTTACTTCCTTATTTTGAAATATTTGAATGTAATGTAAATATTTTTGCTTTAATTGATTTATATAAGGAATTTCTTCCTATATAATGAATGTATTGGCGAAAATATAAAAATTGTAATTGTATCACAATTAAGAATATTTTCGGTTTCGATTTTTGTTATGATAATTATTTTTTATTAAATTATTGGTCAAAGTTTGATAAAAAAAGTCAAGGGTGCATTCTTATACGGGACGGAAGGAGTAGTTAGTATTCAAAATATTAACTTAAATAGGATTTATTTCCTTAACCTCTTCAGAGAGTATGCAATTAGGTTAAAATTTTGTATTCATTTATAGATTAGATTCTGCAGGTAGCTGACTAAATTAATCAATTCTCAAATGAGATTGAGTTTCAATTTCAAATCATTTTAAATTTGTGTTTAAATTTGGATTTAATTTTCAAAGAACTAAAACACAAATGAATTAAAAAGACTAAAACACAAATGAATGATTTTTATAGACAAATTTTGAATTATTGGGGAATTTAATTTTCAAAGTACTAAAACACAAATGAATTAAAATGACTAAAACACAAATGATTGTTATTTATGGACCAAAAAGCTGAATTATTGGCGAAAATGGATGAAATTTAAGGACCAAAATGCAAATTATCGGCGAATAAGAGCTTGCCACGTGGCGAGCTGTGGAGCTTGACTTTTCTTCTACTTTAATATATTATATGGATGGATTATTCAATTTGAATGAACTAGACTATAAAATTTTATGATATTTTAAAAATAACGATATCATCATCAATAACATTTTTCATAACTTTCTAAGATTTTTTTTTTTGGAATGAATAGATTCAATTTTTATATATTGTATCTTTAACATCTTGTTGGTTATTAAAAAAAACTAATAAAAACTACTGCCCTGTCTCTATATGAATGTCTAAATTTTAGTTAGGAGACATTTTGAAAATGTTTACTTTTTATACTATCTAAAATTAGATATTTATACAGATTCTTGTTATAAACTTTCAAAAAATTAATTTAATTAGTATAAAATGAATAACAAAAAATTGTGAAAAATTATAAGGTGACAATTGATTTACCAAAACGATATGATATTCATTTGGGGATTTTTTAAAATTAAAAATGGATATTTATTTAGGAATGGGGGGTAATTTTTTGGAGAAACGTTACAAATTGGATAAATTTAGGGGATGTAATTGCACTTTTATAACTTGTTTTTTGATGACTAACTGGATAAATGTTTAAATTGCAACAGAATTCCTTGTACAAGGTTTTATATGCAATTATTATTTGTACAAGGTTTAAATTGCAATGGGAAAACTTGTTGAAGGTTTATTTTGCAATCACCTCTAATTGTTTTAAGTCATAAATGTTGGGGAATTTGATTCCAACTCCTGTTAAGCAATCCAATATAATACAAAGCACCCACACACAGAACATAAATATTAACACGCAATAAAAGCAATAAAAAACACAAGATAATTGTTTACACAGATCACCAATTAATTGGCTACGTCTAGGCATTGACAAGCCAGAATTTTGCACTATAATATTTCAAATAGGAAATACAACAAGTTTGGGGGCAGAACATTGTTTATATAGGTACCCCAGAATAGTACTAAACCCTATACAATAAAGAATTCTCGAAAACAAATTTTTGTCCCAACCCAGCCGAGCACAACCGTGCTAATTATAAAACATGACCGTGCTAGGCAAAAACAAAAAACACTTTTCCAATGACACGACCGTGTCATTTATAAAGCACGACTGTGTCAATAGAAAATAACACTAAAGTCCTTGAAAACCCCCCAAGTGCTTACACACTTGTCGTGTCAACTCGTTTTGGTTTCTTTTTGATATTTTCCTCCTTATTAATCAACCTAGTACCTTGGTTGAAATCTATCACAACAATCTACCACCTAGAGATCAACCATATCAAGCCCCGAATCAGTTCCTTCCCTTGTTCCTGGTGGTCCTTCCGCTCACATCGATCATGGCAGCGCCGGCCTCTTTTCCTAGTTTCCAAGCCCAGTTGAA
The DNA here is from genome assembly GCA_022495995.1 of Adenophora triphylla var. japonica. NCBI lineage: Eukaryota > Viridiplantae > Streptophyta > Magnoliopsida > Asterales > Campanulaceae > Adenophora > Adenophora triphylla. The sequence goes on along the minus strand of JAFEMH010005838.1, from coordinate 117,974 downwards.
GCTATACATAACTTAAACTTGTCAAGGTTTACAACCTTTGTCAACATGTCAGACGGGTTCTCCAATCCTTAAATCTTCTCAAGCTTTAAGATCTTTCGCTCCAAGAGGTACCTGATGTAATGAAACCTCAGTTCAATGTGCTTCGTCCTAGAATGAAACACTGGATTCTTCGCAAGATGAATAGCACTGTCACTGTCACTTTAGAGCATATTATCACTTCGACCCTTCCCAAGTTCACTCAAGAAACTCTGCAACCATACCATCTCCTTGCTTGCCATAGTCACTGCAACATATTCTGCTTCAGCAGTCGACTGTGCCACGACCTTCTGAAACTTAAAAGCCTAGGAAATTGTCGTACCGCCCAATGTGAACACATAATCCGTAATACTTTTTCTGCTATTAAGATCATTTGATGCCAAATCCGCATCCACATAACCCACTAACTCGACACCCTTGCCTGCGAAACATAAGACTAGACCAGTAGTACCTGTAAGTACCCAAATTCGGTTCGTAAAAGTATACTCAAAATACGTTAATTCACACTTTTCAAATTAATGAGATTTTTCGGGACTGTCCGGGTCATTCAAAATTAAAGTGTATTAAAAATACGTCAGAATACGTTAAAAATATTACTTTTCAAAATACGCGATTTTCGGGACTGTTTCGACATTTATTCGGACAGTTAATTAACAAAACTGTCAAAATCCAGACAAAAGAGGAAGCAATACCAAAATGTTGGTTAACCTGTCTCAAAAGTCTCCCCAGGGGTCAAATCAAGTTAGAGTGTATAATGATCAAAATGCCCTCAAACTGAAGAATAGGCCGGCCGACCTGTTTTGAATGACTGACAACCCATAAATTAAATAACCAAAATGCCCTCAGCCTGAAGAATCGGCCGACCGGCCTGTTTTGCATATTTACAGCCTTGAAATAGCAGCCTCAGTCATTCAGTTTTCAACCCTGAAAAAATTCCACAAAAACGCATTTACACAACACATTTTCGAAAACAACATTTTTATCCCAAGGGTTTTCATCCCATTTTCAAGTTTCAGCCAAGAAATTGATCCTATTTCAGTTTCAACCCGACAAAGTTTACCCTACGAACCCCAAGAAGATAGAGCCAAAACCAAACATTGGTAAACTCTCCTTCTAACCCTAAAATCCCATATTTACTTTTAAAGTCATTTCCATCTTTGTTATCTACTGATTATTCAGTCATTTCACGTCATTTTCGTAAAATGTAAACGTTATAGATATCCGGTTTGAGTTCGAAAATAATCCCTTCTCTATTACTTTTCTTATAAGTAATTTAGAGTTAAAAGTGGGAGATCTCGATTCGTTGATTGTCATTTTTATCTTACTTAAAATGTCATTTACCGTCTAAATCATTTGATTTGTTGATCGTCATTTAAATAATGTCATTTACCGTCCAAATCATTTGATTTGTTGATCGTCATTTAAACAATGTCATTTACCTTTCAAATCGTTTGATTTGTCGATCGTCATTTCAATATCGCATTTACTTTAAATGTCCAAATCAAGAAATTGATTTGTCGATCGTCATTTCATTACTTTCAATTACTATAAATATCTTTATCTTTTTTAAAGTATTTATTATTGAAATTTTATCAAAAAGGGGAACGTTATAATGCCCAATTTAAATCAAGAAATGATTCCTAAAACTTTCTCTAAATTCATCTCCTTGGAATGAATGTTACAGAGTCGAATAAACGGAAGATCTTGATATAACATATTCCCACATATATATATGTATATATATTGTCATCATTTCATCCATCAAAATATCTATCATTTTAAACCCTCCAACCAAACTTATTTTTAACAAATTTTCACACACACACACACGCACATTTTTCGAGAAAGGTAGAAAGACTCGTCAATATGAGACGTTTCGGGTGAGCACAATTATTCTCTTCCCGAGGCGTAACGTGACCTCCGAACCTAACAATCTCTTTTAAGCCTTTTCAAAGTTTTGGCTCATAATAAAAATGGCATGGCGACTCTCTTTTCTCTTTTGAAATTCATACGTTCCTGCTTTCGTGATTTCAAGCAAATCCGACGCGTCCGAGGCCATTTCAGATCGGGGGTAATTTCAGTACCCCTCAAGTACCTTAGGATCCATTTAACTTCTTCCCAATGTTGCTTCCCTAGATTACATATGAACCGTCTGACTACTCCCACCGCATGAGCAATATCTGGCCTTGTACACACCATGGAATACATTAGACTCCCCACTGCCGATAGCTTAAAGTGGCTACCCAACGGTGTACTCGTTGGCTTTGCTCCCTCCATGCCGAATCTCCCCAATACCTTCTTGACATATTCAGCCTGTGATTGAAACAACTTCCCTGCCTTCCTATCTCGGATAATCGGCATACCCAAAATCTGATTGGCATCTCCCAAATACATCATCTCAAAGCGTTCTGACAATTGTCCCTTCAATTTGTTTCCATATCTATCACTAGAGCATGCTATTAACATGTCGTCCTCATATAAAAGCAAGATTATGTACCCATGTCAAACCTTTTGAAGTAGCAACAATGATCCGCCTTGCATCTAACAAACTGAATGTCATGCATGAATCCAACGAACTTCTTGTACCACTATCGAGGAGCTTGTTTCAGGCCATACAAGCTATTCTTCAATATGCAAACCAACTCTTTATTACACTTAGGCTTCGTTTCTTTCACGTAAAATAACTTGCGGAAAATAATTTCCTGTATAATGTTTTCCAGAAAATGAATTTCCTGTAAAATGTTTCCCAAAAATGAGATAAACATGTTTTCGTGTGTTTGGCAAGGAAAATATTTTCCGAAAAAAATTTCATATGTTTAATGAAAATATTTTTCGATAAAAACACAATTTGAGATAATTTTACTGGGGTGAGGTGGTGGTGGTGAGTGGAGTGGGGTGGGGGAGTTGTTAATAATTAATTTTAAATGATTAATTTTTTTTACCCGACGGGGGGTAGGGGGCAGGGATGGTGGTGGTGAGTGGAGTGGGGTGGGGAGTTGTTAAAAATCAATTTTAAATGATTAATTTTTATTTGACCGGGCGGGGCATGGGCAGGGGTGGCGGTGGTGAGTGGAGTGGGGTGGAGAGTTGTTAAAAATAAATTTTAAATGATTAATTTTTTTTACCTTAGGGGGCAGGGTGGGGTTGGGGTGGTGGTGGTGAGTGGGGTGGGGGGCAGTGGGTGGTGGTGGTGAGTAGGGTTGGTAACGTGGGTGTGTGTGTGAGGGTGTTACCATTTTTCGAAAAATATTTTACTTAGGAAAAATCTGTAAGTCATTTTACGGCGAAAAGGGGGAAAACATTTTTCGGAAAACATTTTCCCCATTTTTCGGTGCTTTCAAACACCGAAAAATGGGGAAAACATTTTCCGAAAAATATTTTACGGCAAATAAACGGAGCCTTAGACAAATAACCCTGTGGCTGTACCATGTAAATTAACTCCACCAAATCCTTATGAAGAAATTCCGTCTTTACATCCATCTGCTCCAAAAGTAAGTTCTCTGCTGCAATTAAACCTAGAACCATTCTGATAGTAGTCATCTTCACAACCGAAGTGAAGACCTATGTTTAGTCAATCCCATACCCCTGTTCAAAGGCCATTACAACCAACCTTGCCTTGTAACGAATGTTGCCATTTGCTTCCTCCTTGATCCTATAAACGCACTTGTTATGCAATGCCCGTTTCCCCCCAGGAAGCTTTACCGTATCCCAAGTATCATTGGCTATTAATGACTATATCTCATCATCCATCACAACTTTCCACTTGTCCCTAAGTTTACTACGACTATCCTTCAGATAATTTTTCGGTTCACCATTATCTGTTAACAACAAATAGAAATTTGAAGTTGAATACCTATCAGGCGACCCACATAATCTTGTGGATCTGCATAGCGGAACCGGTCCTGGAGTACATGTTTCATCCTCAATAACCCCCTGATCTTGGTCATCATGAACCTCATTGCTCCTACTCGAGCCAGGAATATCCTCTAGCTCAACAATTTCGGGTTCCAAACTAATCTCATCAGATGCACTGACACTTTTCCTATCTTTATAAAAAAAACTTCTCATTAAATATGACATCCCGACTACGAATAACTTTTCGATTCTGTTCATCCCAAAATCTGTACCCGAAGTCACCCCTGCCATACCCAATTAATGTACACTTCAAAGACTTAGCATCCAATTCAATTCTCTCCGCAGAATTAACATGAACATATGCAACGCAACCAAATATGCGTAGCAAAGATAGATTTTCCTGCTTACCACTCCACACCTCCTCTGGAATTCCATTCCTCAGCGGGACTGATGGTCCCCTGTTAATCAATAAAGTCGATGTGTTAACTGCATCTGCCCAAAACATTTTCGAAAGTCCACACTTCAATCTCATAGCCTTGGCCCGTTCATCCTTTTTGCAACCCTGTTATGTTGTGGTGTCCCACTTGGGGTTTTATGCGAATACCACCATTCACAGCACAATATTCCTTCAACCCTCCGAGCTCGTACTCCCCACTTTTATTGGACCTCAAGTTTTTTACCTTGAGTCCGGTCTATATCTCCACCAAGGCCCTTCACTTCTTAAACATCTCGAATGCCTCATCTTTATGTTTCAAGAAATACACCCAAACCTTCCTTATAGAGTTATCAATAAAGGTCATAATACGCTGCACCACCCAGAGATGTAACCGGTGATGGCCCCCACAAATCCGGGTGAACCAACTCCAACTTCTGTTCCCTCAAAGCCCTACCCTTCCTTGAGAAATTATTCCTCGATCGCTTTCCAAAGACACAATCCTCGCATATACCCACATTCACTGTCTTCAAGCCCGGTAATCTTCTATTCTAACAGATACCCTCATCCCTTTTTCACTCATGTGACCCAATCGACATTGCCACAAATCCGTATCACCTTTATCACCCGCAAGAAAATACAATCCTTGGTGTTGCTAGCCATATATAATGTACCCACCTTATTACCTCGAGCCACCTCTTCGGTCCCCTTAGTAATAACCAAGTTCCTGCAACCATAGGTCACTTCAAAACCTTCTTAGTCCAGCTGCCCAACTGATAACAAGTTCTTTTTCAAACTCGGAATATGTCTTACTCCATATAGTTGCAAAGCCGAACCGCTTGTTGTTTCAATTCTGACATCCCTTCCCCTTAATTTGTAAAGGTTTCCAAAATCCCCGAAAGTATAGTTATCTATCTCCTCTACGCGTCCACCGGAATGGAATGATACCCCTGAATCTAACACCCATGATTCTAGTGAATTACTAAAACTAAGAACCAGTGCATCCTCGGTAACTATATTCACTACCTTGTTCCCTATCAAGGGACAATTCTTCTTGAAGTGCCCAATCTCCCCACATTTATAGCATTTTATCGGATTCTGATTCCCCTTAGACTTTTCTTTAGAATTAGACCCACCACCGACTATATTCTTACCCAATTCTGATATCCACTTATTGTTTGCACTAGACTTCCCCCTACTAGTTGTAGCTAAAGCCGCTCCTGAAGTAGAAACAATGCCCAATTTCTTATGACAATTTTCCTCGCCAATAAGCAATTCCTTGACATCATCGCTATTCAATTTGTTCTTCCCTACAAAGAACCCAACAATACTAATGCTTGGAATTCATACTCAAACGTAATCTGCACCGCACTCAATTAGTCAAGAATGTCTTGATAATCATCGATTTGGTATGATATTGATGCTCCTTCTACCATCTTTAAGTTGAATAACTTACTCACCAATTCAACCTTGCCGGCTACTGATGGCTTCTCATACTTCTTAGACAGAAAATCAATAATCTCCTTGGTGGTCTTCATTTTCTTGGTTTTCTTAGCAATACTATTTACCAGAGTCGACCTAAGAACACCCATGGTTTACCTATCCAAAACCTCCCAATCCTCCTGCTTTGTGTTTTCAGGCTTTACTTCTTTTAGAGGCCTACATAGATTCTTATCGTATAAGAAATTCTTTATTTGCATCCACCAGAAACCATAATCCGATCCGTCGAACATATCAACCTTTTGTTTGTCGTTGCCCATCTTGATTGCTAAAACCCTAGTACCTTAGAACCGAAGCTCTGATACCGGTTGTTGGAGAATTTGGTCCCGATTCCTGTTAATCAATCCAAGATAATACAAAGCACCCACGCACACAACAGAAATATGAACACATAATCAAAGCAATAAAGAACACAAGAACTGTTTACCCAGTTTACCAATTAATTGGCTATGTCTGGGGCACTTACAAGACAGGATCTTGCACTATAATATGTCAAATATGAGATACAACAAGTTTGGGGGCGGAACATTGCTTATATATGCACTTCGAAATAGTCCTAAACCCTAGTTAATAAGGAATTCTCGAAAACAGATTTTTGACCTAACCCAGCCGATCACGATCGTACTAATTATAAAGCACGATTGTGCTGGGCAAAAACCAAAAAACACTTTTCCAGTGACATGACCGTGTCATTTATAAAGCACTACTCTGTCGGTAGAAAATAATACCAAAGTTCATGAAAATCCCAAAAACCCTTACACACTTGCCGTGTCAATTTGTTTTGGTTTCTTTTTAATATTTTCTTCCTTATTAATCAGTTTATTACCTTGGTTGCACTATATACCAACAATAAATTATTTTTCTTGTATGGTTAAAATCTACAATAAAGCTCCGTTTGTTTGGGGGAAAATGTTTTTCGAAAAATATTTTCTCCATTTTCCGGTGTTTGTTTCACACCGAAAAATTGAGAAAATGTTTTACACTAAACATGTTTATCTCATTTTCCGGAAAATATTTCATTTTTCGAAAAACATTTTACAGGAAATCATTTTTCGAAAAATGTTTTACGCTAAACAAACAGAGCCTAAGTCATACATTTGGGTTGAGCTATAGTCACAAGTGAATATCTAATTGTTATTGGTTTGCACATGCAAGTAATGAATATTGTTATCTTTTTTTAGAAAATATACTCAATTTTAGTTGTTTTTAGCGATTTAGTTGAAATTATAGGCCGCCGAAAAATAGGTTTTAACTTGACCATTTCAAAGATTAAAAAAAAAATTGTATTAGTAAAAAATATTACAAGATTTAATTACATAAATAGGCCGTATATACTTTTTCGTCTCAAAATAAATATTAACTTTTACTTTATTATCGGCTTCATTGAAATTCGTCAAAAAGTTGAGAAAAATTAGTTGTTCTTTTGTAATTTTAAATATTATTATTAATCCACCATTGAAAACATTATCATTTCAATTTATATATTTTGTAAAAATAAATATTTTTCCATTAAATAGTAGTTAAAATTCAATTAATACAACATTAAAAATCAAAATAAGACATTTATTTTGAGCCTGAAAAGTAGAATTACAATTTCATAATATTGAAAATATATATTAAAATATAAGAAAAGTCATATATAATGTGTCATTATAATTCCTTTTACTATCCACTACCATTCCTACCCTAATTTTTCATCCCTACCTTGCTTTTCAGGACCATAGACTGCTCTACCAAGAGCTTGATGGAATTAACTATACATAAATTCTAGAATAATGCAAAATATTTATTTTAGGACATTTATGCTTTAAATTATCAAAGATTATGAAATGATAGACAAACCTGAATCCATAGCAATATCTGAAGAATACTTGATGAAGACTTGATGAACGATTATTGCCTTCCAATTGATCCTTAGGGTTCTTAGAATTCAGATAATAATGGGAATCAAGAGAATAAAACCTAGGTAGGTCAATTGGGGACCATAACCCTATATTTATAATGACCTAGTATGTTAGTCAGCCCATCATAGATTAACAATTAGGCCCCTTAGGTATCTATACATATTAATTGTAGATCCCATACTTATAATAAATGACTTGAGCCCCTTTTAATTTTAGCAGATCACTTTATTAGGCCCAAATACTCTAGTATTTAATGTAACATACAATTACTTATAGTGCACATACGTCTATGTGCCCAAAGACTTTATTTATTATACTAGTATATGTAAAGTCCATAAAATATTCCAACAGAGCTCCCCCACCGCTCCTCCCGTCGGCGATCCTTGGTCGATTTACGTCTCTCTCCTCTTACTTCACTATACATGATCGAGATAAATTTTGTAAATTGTGGATCCCACCGCTTTTAAAATTCACAAAATCTAGGGAGAAACGCGTTTCTCCATAAGTTATGGAGAAACGGGTTCCGACATGTCGCGTGACAATGAGCTAGATAGCCAGAAACCTATGAAAGTGATATCCAGAAACCTTCAAATGAATATCCAGAAACCTTCAAAATGTTTCTGGATATACATTTGAAGGTTTCTGGATATCCAGAGAAACCTTCAATAGCAATTTCGGATATGCCTAACACATTTACGGATATGCACCTAACGGTTTTACGGATATGCACCTAACGGTTTACGGATATACATTTCACATCCTTGCTATCAAATACAAAGCACGGATATCAACTACAAAGCTTCTGGCTATCAAATGCAAAGCTTCTGGATATCCAGAAGCTTTTGGTCTTGGCCTTGGGTTTTTTTTTTCTGGTTATCAAAATTAAAGCTTCTGGCTATGAAAAACACGTTTCTCCATAGTTATGGAGAAACGCGTTTCTCAGCAGACGCACTCTTTAAAATTATTTCATCCGTCAAACACAAAAACGAACTAATATAGCAGATTTCGAACCACCCATCAAAGCGGTGCCAAATCCCACTTTTTTATACTCATAACCCCAATTATTTATGATGCATACCTTAGAAATTTAACATAAGTGTATTGTTATTGAAAAAAAAAAAAAAACCTTAAGTGTGTATCTTAATGTCCATTTTAACCCATACATGTCCCCACCATTTGGTAGAATAGTCCTTTTCTAACGAACATCCTAGTGTGCTGCTGAGCTTTCGGATAATGGGGTTGCCTTGCCCCCACCGGAAGGCACAGTTTGTGGAACCTTTTTATCTTTTATTTTTTATTTTTGAATTTTTTTAGCATGGGAATTTGATACCTTTTCCTTTTGTGGTAAAAAATATAGATAAATAAAGAATTATTCCCACGACCTAGGTGGTGGTGACCCGACTTACGGAGTAAAGTGGGGCCCAGTTGTGTAGCGAGTGAGTCCCACTCATACTCGCTACATATCATTCGAAAAGGTATAAAATAGATATTTCACGAAATTAAGAAAATTGTATAGTGCATTAAGTGTTATTAGTATAAAAAGTGAGATAGGATAGAGAATGTGTGTTAGAGAAAAGTAACTGAATATTTATTGTTAGTACGATAAGTGAATCCCATAATATATACTCCCTCTCAATGGCGGATCTAGGATGCTTCGACAACGGGCGCACAATTTACACGATAAAAGTTCAAACTATTTTTTTCCAAACACGACGAGATTATAATACAAAACTTAAAACATAAGTTAATTATAATCATCTGCTAATTTTTAACCCACCGTTTCTTTTTATTGTTTACTTGGAAATAGTAAGCTTATATCATGAAGAAATAAAGAAAAACATTATTTACATTCTAGTTTTTTAACAATGACGTCATTTTAGGAAGTATTTTTTGAAATTAATCTAGTAATTTATTTCTTTTATGTTTCAAATTTACCTTTTTACAAATAATAGAAAAAACTTATAGATAATAAATAAAATTCATTTATATTAGTTAAAGTAATAAGTAAAGCTGCAAAAGAATCCAAATATAAAAATATTTAAAAAGAAAAAATCATTTATCATAATGGAGGCAAAAATTTTAACTTGAATAATAAATAAAAACTATTAATAACATAATTATAAAAGAATTTAAGTAATATTTTGAAAAAAAATTCATTTCTCATACTAGAGGCTAAAAATAATCTATCTATATATAATAACAAGGTTGTGATAATTTTTTTTGCCATTGAAGGACATTTTAGACATTTCACTTCGTGGCAAATTTGCAATTAAGAAGAACAAAAGGCAACGTGGCAATATGTTATTGGTTGGAATTTTTTTTTTTTTAAACCAAGTTTGACACATGTCGGCTTTCAGGGGAGGGGCAATGTAGACATTTCCATGGCGCGTGTAAACCACGCGCCGACAAGGGCACGTTCTCTCCGCATTTTTTCCTTTTTTTTTTCTATTGATTGACACATGGCAATACACCATTCGCTGGACGGATTTCAAAAAAAAAAATTATCCCATTTCTTTGACCTCAAATATTATATATTAAATTACTTTTTTATTAATTTTTTTTTACACCAAAATTCATAATTTTTTTTTTCTCTTTAAATAGAGACTTCTTTCATTTGATTTGGACAAAGAAAAAAATTCATCTTTTTTAAATATAAATTTGTTAATTATCCTTTACTAATTTTTCAATTTCTTTTTAGTTAAAACTAGTCACCAACCCGTCGGTACCCGACGGGGATATGGAATTGCTTGAACCAAGTTAAATGGCATACAAAATATGTTTTGATTATTTGCTAATTATTGATGAGAGTAGAATAAGGCCACGTTTGGGATTGCGGTGAAAGTGGGTAAACGAACGTTCAACCCGAAAGTCGACGCGAAAGAATGTTTGGGGAAAGGAATTGCGATCACGTCCGAAGTCTGTATAACGTGAAATACTGCGTTCCCATGAAGGCCCCGTCTGATACACAGTTTATAAAAAGGAGATTTTTAAGACGAAACAAGACTGCACAGTACGAAATTCGGCCTGGGGGTGGCCGAACACGAACAGTAAATTCCGTCACTCTTGGCCGAATTGGAGCTACGAAACAAATGACATTTTTAACAAATAAATGGTTAGAAAACTTACATTAACATTCGATGGTAGAACATCCATGATGAGCTCTTGAATCTCTTGTCTTGAAACAAATGTGTATGATTTTTTTTTTTTGGAGAGGAAGAGGAAGGTAAGGGAGGAGGTAATTTTTTGGAGTAAAAAAATAAAGAAGAAGTGAATAAGTAAAGAGGTGATGAAAATTGATGAGGGAGGGAGGGGGAAGGTGGTGAAAATTTATGAGGGAGGGAGGGAAGGTGGTGAAAATTGATGAGGGAGGGGGAAGGTGGTGAAAATCAAATACGGGTTTACTCAACAATTTTACGGGTTTATTTAACATTAGTAAATGAGGGGATAGATTTAGGGATATTTTTGTCATTTCACTCGATGGCATTTTTGAAAATTCCAACTTACGGGTTTACTCAACAATTTTACGGATTTATATAACAATTCTCGAAGCTTGAGTTGACACAAATAACTAAATAAGCACCGACGGTCCAACCAAACGAAACGCATGAAGGTTTTCGTTCGATTTGCTGAGTTTAGATCAAATCAAATGAAAAATGGGTTTGGAGTTGGAAATGGAGCTGTTGTTGAGAAATCGGGGTCGTCGATGAGAAATCATAATAATGTCACGAATTCGGAGCGGTCGTCATTGTTCAATGGGGGAAGGCGAATTCAAGATTTACCAAGCTTTCATTTTCTCTATACCCGTCTTCTTCACCTTCGTCCTCCTCTTTTCCTTGTTTTTCTATCTCTTCCATCGCCGCCGATCTAGAACGCCGTCGCTCCTCCAATTGCCTACGCTTGCCACCAATCAAATCTCCCGGGTAACACATTTCATTTTCTCATTTAATTTAGTTTTAGTGTTTATTTTGATTTTTCTTGAAATGTGGTTGTTGGGCTTACTGACCCGGAAGCGGGGTTTGAAGAAAGAGCGGGGAGATCTTTGCCCATTATTGTGTTTATGGAAAGCTTCTACATTAGTGATACAGTGAGTGGACTTCTCTCTTTCTTCTTTACACACTGACACTCACTCTTCATGTTTTAACCTATGGGTGTTGATTGATAATAGTAGTACCATAGCATGTATTGGCAATTGTCAGGGGAATGCTCTAGCAAATGGTTCCCTCTCCCAACCCCCGCTTGGCGCATCGGGGTTTGCCCTTTTTTTTGGAGAGAAAAAAATCCCAAAACAATCTCCAAATTTCGGAGAAGTTACGAACCTCTCCCCATGAACAATTTCTGATTTACACTTCAACTGATTATGAAACTGAAGTCAGAACTGCAGAAGGTTAAGTGTGAGGACCCCGACCCGGAACCTACACGTATCCCGAGCTGGAGCGTCCTCAAACTAACCCAAATTTCAATTCTATTTTAAAACCTTTTATTTAACATAACATAACCATTTTCAAAATAAGTCTACACCTTTTCACAATGGAGAAATAGTTGACTAACTTAGAAAGTACGAAACTGTTTAGTTACAAAAAGACATCGGTTATAACAATAAAAGAAGATTTAATAATACAATTCCCATAAATGATTTATACTAAAGTACACTTCCTATACCAATCTAATCAAACCCAACAATTCCCAAAATATACCCTCCAAACTCCTCACCGCCCTTACTTGGCCGGTCCACCTGTCTCGGAATCTAAAACAGTAAAGGGAGAGGGGTGAGAATAAATCTCAGCAAGCTATTATGAATGCAGCAATATGCCATATAAGATGCAACACATAACAGTTGCACATAACACGTTGGAAAAGGCATTGTAAACACCTTACATTACCTTGGTTTACCTTTTCCCGTACGAACAAGTAGTCGTACAACATTGGGTATAATAATACTCCAATCTTACAGCCGCTTAAGCAATACTCACGTCTTATAAGACCCGTTTTCAGGGGAACCAAATAAGACGGTAGCAACTACGTAAGGCTTTTGGCTCACTACAGATGCTATACCCCAAACTGTGGCCACAGAAGGGGACGGTCACAGGTATAACATAATCCGATCACATTAGGTCACACTTCCATAATTGATCGTATTATGTTATACCCCCAAATGTCAGCTGACTCACACATAATCAAGCACATAATAGATACTTGAATAAATCCACAAAGGGGATAAACAACATAGCAACATGGTAAAATATACTCATGCTCAACCAACATCATAGTGCAACATTTCTTTAACACACTATGTATAAATAAGCAATATAGTCACATGGTAAAATATACTCATGTTCAACCAATAATCAGAGTGCAGCATTTATGTAACACGCTAAGCATAATACAATCCATGAATAGGTACTCAAGTAAGATAATGAGATATCATCAACCTATCTTACTTAGTCATTATACGATAATATATGATCTCTATAAGGATCCCAGTTAACTCTACCAAGTTGGAATTATTTCTGTTAAGTTATCAAACTAGGTTAACTAGCATTTTCCAAGCAACATTTAAAGTACTTCCCCAATTCCATTTTGATCACTTAGGATATTAATGTGTAGCCAAAGTATTCTACTTTAATCTAGGTTAAAGAGATTCTATTTTGGTTCGAGTTTGGTTAGGTTTAAACAGCTCTAAACTTGATGTGAAAAACCAGGCCAGGGCACGACTCGTGCCTCTGGGCACGACTCGTGCTCACTCCCTTAAGTCACTCAGAACGATTGGAACTCCAACGAACGACTCGTGGTCACGATTTGGGCCAAGGGCACGACTCGAGCCAAGGGGCACGACTCGTGCCTCGGCCCAGATCAGGTAACAACAGCAACAACAATCACAATTTTCCAAGAATCCCAATTTTCCACTAAGTGCCTTCTAAGTTATCAACCTAAAGGAACTTTCTAACTTGGTTACTTACTTCTAACTCATTAAATCTCCAAGGTATCAAGTCCCACACCTAGATCATTTCCACTTGATTTTCCACCCAATTTACTACCAATTTTCAAGATTTCCATGTAATCCCTTTTTAATCTAATCAATCCATCTTCTTACCCTTTTATCAACTTTCATAAACAATATCATACTTCACAACCTCATCCTAAATCATTTAAACCCAAAATGATATAACCTAGATCATTTATCACATGATTTCCAACCCATTTTACTAACACATTTCAAGATTTAACATTCTAAATCTAACTCCACCCATTTCTTATACTTCCAAATTTACTTCCATTAACAATAATATCATACTATGTTATTTACCCATTTCTTAACTTCAAAGAGGATTCCAACCATTCTAAACTAGTTCCTTCCATTCCTTTCATTATTTAACACTTCCAAGAACAATGAGCACCATTCTAGGTCCTTTATTAAATCCCAACTTCAAGAGAGTTTCCAAGTACTCAACCAAATCAATATAACAATAACAACAACATTTATTAATCCATGAACATTTAATGAAAGGAAAGATCATAATAACTTACTTTGGACTAGGAGATGGATCATTGATTTCTTGAGCTTGCTAAACTCCCTTAGATGTTCCAAGCACAAAAGGACAACTTGATTGAAAAATGGCCAAGGAATGAACTTGATAGAAGTCTTGGAAGGAGAGCTTTCACAAGGGTCTTCCATGGAAATTGAGAGAGAGAAAGTGAAGAGTAGAAATGAGGAGGATGATGGAGAGAGATGGAGTAAATAGATGGATAAATGAAGAGGGGGGGCCGGCCTATGAGGGATTTGGGGAGGGTTTTTAGGGAGTTGTCTCCCACTAGATTTACTCCTACCAAAACTCTTCCATTAATTTAAATTAATTCTCCCAACCCAACATTTTATTTGTCCAATTTATTTCCACTCCATTCTATTACTTTATTTAATTCTACTTATTATTTTTCCTTATCATTTTATCCTAATATAAGAAATTTACAAATATAAAATAAACTCATAAGGTTGATATTAATATTAAAAGTATATAATGTTATACTAAAATTGTGTCTAGGGTTAGGGTCGTTACACTCACTCCCCCTTAAAGAAAATTCGTCCCGAATTTGACTGTCACTTACCTAACTGATCGACCCGCATCGGTTACATGTATACCTCAAACTTCAATTTCCAATAGTCTCTTCAATGTTGTGATTCTTCCCCAAGATTCTAATTCCATTAATGATACGATATTACAACTTAATTTTCCAAGAATACCTTACAATATTACTAACCCGAATTTTCACGACCTCAATAAAATATACATAAATAAAAGTATTACAACTCATATAACCAAATTCATTAAATATTGCATTTAAAACCTTGAATACTCTATAAGCTGCTCCAAGCCAGTCTATAATTCAAATCACCAACCTTTTCTAAAGCTTCAAATGGATTAATGAACTTTGGCGCCAATCTACCTTAGGCCTTTCTTCTCTAACCTCAACCCAACAAATTAGAGATCGATATTTTCTTCCCAAACTATGCCTCATACGGTTTTATCTCCATGTTAGAATGATAACTACTATTATACGCACTTACTACTGGTAACCATTCGTACCATTGACTACTAACCTCCATCGCATATGCCCATAGCCTATTCTCAATAATAAATAATGATTCCTCAAATTTTCACAAGGTTAAATTTAATAGCCTTCCTACACTCCGAAAGGATCTTCCCCAAATGAATGACTATCCAATCTTTTTAATACTATGGGGTTTATACAATCACTCTATCCCCTAACATATGAGAGGACTTTATTAATAACATTTCATCAAGCTATATATATAACGAGTAGAAAATATAATTCAACCTTCTATAACAAAATAACATACCCTCCTTTCCTTCCAATGTAACTTAATCACAAAATCTATAGTGATAACACTCTCAAGTTCAACCTAGAACTCTAAATATTTAATAAATCTTTCAACGTCAACATTCTATTATCACCATTCAATGTTCCAATCATGTTCAGGACTAGTGACAAATCAATATTCAAATTGAAGGGTTGGCCGCCCACAACGGAGCCGATCCAACTCCAAAACAAAACCGAGTCTATTGCGATCGACACAACAATAAACCCCACATTTACCAAATCATTTCCCGGACCAAAACTTGAATATAATTAATCATTATAGGGGAACTAGTGTTGAAATTTCTACTTGCTTCTGAACAATTTACATCTTTAGGATACCCATTCTTTCTAAAATTACAGCATCTTTCCGAATTCCAAAGGATAATATAAAAAGAGATTCAAAGAGACCCGAATGGTTTATTTATTTAAAACCGGCCCATACCAGTTTTAATTAACTAAACCACTCACAATTTCAAGGAATTTCAAAAGATTGATAAGTTAAAAAAAAATAACTCGAGTGATTTAATTATCCACAACCGTCCCATACCAGTGGTAGATAGTTAAATTACTCACAGATTTCAATTTACACGAAAATGGTTTACTGACCTTATTAAATCAATTATCCCCGAAGGGCACAATTGCTCATACCGAAGTCCAATATACAATCCAAAGTTTTAAAGCACATTTAGAACAATTCTAACATAATAATTTTTACTTAATTAAATTCTTTATAAGGAAACACAATCTCGGAATACAAATACTATCCTTTATAATTAACACTATAACATTCATTAAAATAATAAACCTGATAAATCATCCTCAATTCAATAATTCCTCAAATTAAATATTCAACACTTTTACTTAATTTGAGTCATCTCTTCCCTACCTTTGAGATTGGAATTATACTTAATAACAACGTATTGTAAACATCTAATTTCCGATCAAATACCATGATTTCCTAATAAGAGATACAACTGGAACGCACATAAATCAATCACTCCCAATTTGCAATTAAACATTAACAGTATAAACTAACTTACCTCCCAATAACCGTCAACAACTCAAAATCCATATAACGTCTACATCTTCCAAGCATCACACCAATCCTTCATATGAGTCTCGCAACAAGTCAATTCATACGGTGTAATCATCCTAAAGTACTCCGTCTTCAAATAAGATTTATCCTCATTCTATTTCTCAACTAATGATAATCGTCTCTCCAAACAACCATATACATTTATCAATTCCTAAAGTTGATCTTATAATTCACCGATAATTACATCTATTATACCTCTTCGCGTTTACCCTATTTACCTCTCCATAACTAATACACGATCCACAAATCAAAACGGTCATACTAGATATAAATGTTGTCTTAAGTATATCCTTAAAGCAAAATTTCACTGTAATTGTAATACTTTCAGAAAAATTTAACTAATATCCATTGAATATCCTACTCATTTCTAAAATCAGTTATACAAATCGTCAACAAGTGCTAACGAATACTTATTCTTCACAGTTACTTATTTAAGATCTCTATAACCTTATAATTAACCACCAATTATCATCTTTTCTAAATATAGTAACAATTTACCCTTATGGAGATTCACTAAGCTCCTTATCCTCTTTATCAAATAATTTCCCCCAAAATGAATCATCAATTCGGTCATCCCAATTAGTGTCCTCTATCTACGAATCCGAATACTAAAATAGTACCTTATATCAACTCACAGCCTCAATATCACGGTATGATACCTGATGAAAACCCATTTTGAAACTCACGTAGAAAACACCACTTAGTCCACTAATAACACATAAGGCAAAGTTATATTAGTTTTATAAGGTCTCGTACTCGCGATATTTTATAACTCATATAATCTCACTTAGACTATCACTTCCAATACTAGTCTCATATACCTAGTCTCTACCACGCGACACCAATGTATAAATACTCACGCACGTTATACAACTATAAACTACTCTTAATTAGGTCATATACCTAACCTCAACTAAGAGTTCGCAAATTCATTTACCACTGTACATGAGATAACTTAAGTGTATTTTAAATCAAACATATCGCACAACCCAAATAACCTTTACATTCCTTAGGTCAGACTTTCGACATTTACGCATATGTGACATAATATCAATTAATAATTTATCCGACTCAATTACACTCAGAGGTAAATCAAACGTAGATAAGGAGACTCGCTTCTTGCGACAGTCCTCCTCAAACACAACAACTACTCAAATAATTCAGGTTAATATAACGATGATTCACGGATTGGTAACTCGACCAAATCCACCGGCAATACATGCCCACTTAATCACAACTACTAAGATAATTAAGGATGATTCGAGGTACGACCCCATAGGAGTAGAACCCCCAGCACATAGAACAACTTTTAGGCCAATTATGCACATAAAGATGAAATGCAATGTCACATGAGAACGAATGCACGAGGATTTATAAAAGTATGAACCTTAATTCCTGAGACAGGTAAAATACCTCAAATGATGGTGGGGAAATCTATCTTTCCAAGACTCACCTTTCCTTGATTCCTTGGTTGGTCAATATCATTTTGTCTTTGAACAAATTCCTGCATTAAACTCTCGACGTAAGTTACCACACACTCTCACTCGCCTAGACTCTACCCCGAGAATTCTAACCGAGCTCGATATTAACCGTGAGGACCCCGCCGGAACCTACACGTATCCCGAAATGGAGCGTCCTCAAACTAACCCAAATTTCAATTCTATTTTAAAACCTTTTATTTAACATAACATAACCATTTTCAAAATAAGTCTACACCTTTTCACAATGGAGAAATAGTTGACTAACTTAGAAAGTACGAAACTGTTTAGTTACAAAAAGACATCGGTTATAACAATAAAAGAAGATTTAATAATACAATTCCCATAAATGATTTATACTAAAGTACACTTCCTATACCAATCTAATCAAACCCAACAATTCCCAAAATATACCCTCCAAACTCCTCACCGCCCTTACTTGGCCGGTCCGCTGTCTCGGAATCTAAAACGATAAAGGGAGAGGGGTGAGAATAAATCTCGGCAAGCTATTATGAATGCAACAATATGCCATATAAGATGCAACACATAACAGTTGCACATAACACGTTGGAAAAGTTTGTAAACACCTTACATTACCTTGGTTTACCTTTTCCCGTCTCGAACAATAGTCGTACAACATTGGGTATAATAATACTCCAATCTTACGGTGAGCTTAAGCAATACTCACGTCTTATAAGACCCGTTTTTCGGGGAACCAAATAAGACAGTAGCAACTCTGTAAGGCTTTTGGCTCGCTACGAGATGCTATACCCCAAGCTGTGGCCACGAAGGGGACGGTCACGGAGTATAACATAATCCGATCACATTAGGTCACACTTCCATAATTGATCGTATTATGTTATACCCCCAAATGTCAGCTGACTCACACATAATCAAGCACATAATAGATACTTGAATAAATCCACAAAGGGGATAAACAACATAGCAACATGGTAAAATATACTCATGCTCAACCAACATCATAGTGCAACATTTCTTTAACACACTATGTATAAATAAGCAATATAGTCACATGGTAAAATATACTCATGTTCAACCAATAATCAGAGTGCAGCATTTATGTAACACGCTAAGCATAATACAATCCATGAATAGGTACTCAAGTAAGATAATGAGATATCATCAACCTATCTTACTTAGTCATTATACGATAATATATGATCTCTATAAGGATCCCGGTTAACTCTACCAAGTTGGAATTATTTACTTAAGTTATCAAACTAGGTTAACTAGCATTTTCCAAGCAACATTTAAAGTACTTCCCCAATTCCATTTTGATCACTTAGGATATTAATGTGTAGCCAAAGTATTCTACTTTAATCTAGGTTAAAGAGATTCTATTTTGGTTCGAGTTTGGTTAGGTTTAAACAGCTCTAAACTTGATGTGAAAAACCGAGGCCGGGGCACGACTCGTGCCTGCAGGCACGACTCGTGCTCACTCCCTTAAGTCACTCGAACGATTGGAACTCCAACGAACGACTCGTGGTCACGATTTGGGCCAAGGGCACGACTCGAGCCAAGGGGCACGACTCGTGCCTCGGCCCAGATCAGGTAACAACAGCAACAACAATCACAATTTTCCAAGAATCCCAATTTTCCACTAAGTGCCTTCTAAGTTATCAACCTAAAGGAACTTTCTAACTTGGTTACTTACTTCTAACTCATTAAATCTCCAAGGTATCAAGTCCCACACCTAGATCATTTCCACTTGATTTTCCACCCAATTTACTACCAATTTTCAAGATTTCCATGTAATCCCTTTTTAATCTAATCAATCCATCTTCTTACCCTTTTATCAACTTTCATAAACAATATCATACTTCACAACCTCATCCTAAATCATTTAAACCCAAAATGATATAACCTAGATCATTTATCACATGATTTCCAACCCATTTTACTAACACATTTCAAGATTTAACATTCTAAATCTAACTCCACCCATTTCTTATACTTCCAAATTTACTTCCATTAACAATAATATCATACTATGTTATTTACCCATTTCTTAACTTCAAAGAGGATTCCAACCATTCTAAACTAGTTCCTTCCATTCCTTTCATTATTTAACACTTCCAAGAACAATGAGCACCATTCTAGGTCCTTTATTAAATCCCAACTTCAAGAGAGTTTCCAAGTACTCAACCAAATCAATATAACAATAACAACAACATTTATTAATCCATGAACATTTAATGAAAGGAAAGATCATAATAACTTACTTTGGACTAGGAGATGGATCATTGATTTCTTGAGCTTGCTAAACTCCCTTAGATGTTCCAAGCACAAAAGGACAACTTGATTGAAAAATGGCCAAGGAATGAACTTGATAGAAGTCTTGGAAGGAGAGCTTTCACAAGGGTCTTCCATGGAAATTGAGAGAGAGAAAGTGAAGAGTAGAAATGAGGAGGATGATGGAGAGAGATGGAGTAAATAGATGGATAAATGAAGAGGGGGGGGGCCGGCCTATGAGGGATTTGGGGAGGGTTTTTAGGGGAGTTGTCTCCCACTAGATTTACTCCCTACCAAAACTCTTCCATTAATTTAAATTAATTCTCCCAACCCAACATTTTATTTGTCCAATTTATTTCCACTCCATTCTATTACTTTATTTAATTCTACTTATTATTTTTCCTTATCATTTTATCCTAATATAAGAAATTTACAAATATAAAATAAACTCATAAGGTTGATATTAATATTAAAAGTATATAATGTTATACTAAAATTGTGTCTAGGGTTAGGGTCGTTACATTAAGATTCATGGTAGTGAAAAGGATGTACTGTATTTTTTTAATCTGCTTAATATCGTATTACATGCACAATTATATTATATGAATGCTTAAAGTTAAAGGGTTACAGTTGCAAGTTATTTTGAGTCACTCTTTTCCTGCTTATTAATTAATGATTAGTGTAATTTAATTGAATTTTTTTCAAAAAAAAATGTTGGGATAATGGAAATATCCAATTAAGGAATACTACATCATGATTTGGCAGCACTTATGAAAGTTCACATGTACCCCTTGAGTAGTTAGATAATAGACTTTTTGGTTTGTATAAGGAATACTACACATTTTTTACTCGCTTGTGTTCCTGCAAGCAGTTTGACGCTATAACTGTTGAAGAGTAATGCTTTGATCACAAACTTTTTGGTTTGTATAGCTTTATTCTTACCAATATCCCTAGGATAGATATGTACCATGTGTCTTAAATATTGCATATTTATATTGAACATATACCTGTTCTTACATCATTTTCTTTATGTTGGTTTATTTTATTTTTTGTTTAACAAAGATTCTTGCTCTGACATTTATATCTGTCACCTTTGCAGGATAAAAGCAAATGGTTTAGGGAACTGGTAAGTGTTTTTCATTAGTATTGTATCAAATATCTTTATGGAGTGCTTTATGTTCTGTTAGGGGGGGGGAGTAATTTTTAATTCAAGCTTGAAGTACAATATGCCATTTAACCAGTAGTTCTATACAGCTGGGCGAGTCTCTGTTCTAGATGGTGTGCGTTAATTTTATACCAAGGTGTTAGTTGTGGCTTCTTGATGCAGCATACTTGTCTGGGCTATTTGTATGTTAATTGTTTGGTTGAATGGGTACCCGACGGGGATATGGAATTGCTTGAACCAAGTTAAATGGCATACAAAAGATTGATTATATCAAATGGTCCATTCACAATTTGAAAGATATGCAATTTGAAGACTAATTGTTATCTAAATTTAAGCAAAAAAATAAAATTATTTGAATTTGAACTCTAGAATTTATCAATTTAATCGAAGAGATATAATCTAAAATAAAACACAATCTTTAACCTCCTTCATTGTGTTCCTTTTTTTCTCTAAAATTATTGTACTCTTGACAATTTTTTCCGCTCCATCAATCTCATTTTTGTGATAACAACAAAAATGAACGTACATTAAAATCATCGGGAAAGTCATCGTGTAACCATAAGTTAAAGATGCTATGTATAGATAGAAAATATTGAAAACATCAAGCAATGAGAACATCAGAAGAAAATCAACAAAACCTGAGATAAAACTTCAAAGTAACAATTACTGTATGAAACTCACACAATACCTGGAGTCAAATACTCCTCTGTAACTTGGAGACATGAGTAACAATCAATAATACTCCCTCTGTCACAACGTCCCAACATGATATTCCTACTATTTTTGTGTTTACAGAAAAAAAAAAAGTGGGAAATTATTTTGGGACGGAGAAATAACATAAGTTCTAGCGCTTTGAAACTAACATAACGACAATTTACCATGATGTTTCAAACGCTGAAAGAAAATTTTAGTTTGTAAAGAAAACATTGCCATAAGTTTCTACTAACTGGTTTCAAGACGACCCAAGAACACTGATTATTTACTCAAGAAATTCTACTGTAAAAATGCGTATGAAACTCACACAATACCTGGAGTCAAATACTCCTCTGTAACTTGGAGACATGAGTAACAATCAATAATACTCCCTCTGTCACAACGTCCCAACATGATATTCCTACTATTTTTGTGTTTACATAAAAAAAAAGTGGGAAATTATTTTGGGACGGAGAAATAACATAAGTTCTGCTTTATGCTTGGAAACTAACATAATGTTGAAATTAGGATTCACTTACTCGAGAGAATTTTATTACAATTCATAGTTTTGTGGCCTAAAATGTTTTACGAAATCATCAACCTGTTTGTAGGTGCCAATTGTCAAGCATAATGAGAGTGAACAGGCAAAGGCATGGAGTCATATTTTCGGTGAAGAGACCAAAACACAAAGGTAATCCAAAGTTACAAACTTGGCAACCGAACGAAAGAATGTAAAATTATGTCTCCATTTTTTCTATATATGTCCCTTACATTCCTCTTACACCCAAATGCAGTTCCCTCTATATTATGAAATAAGTTTCTTCTCTTTTTGTTTCGCAGTACGGGAAGCTGCGGGGGCTTAATAAGCGGAAACGACGAGATAGGTATGGAAAAGAAAGTTCATGAGTGGCGTCGTAGTTATGACATACCTCCACCTAATGGAGAGAGTTTGGAAATGTGTGTAGAGAGAGCGGTTACGTACTTTAAAGAACATGTAAGAATGACATTTTGCCCTTGTTCCGTTTTTGGTTCTCTGTGCTCTTATCATTTGTAAGCGGCGTGGGATCCTAAAATCTTAGATTGAACCTCAACTTATATCGGGAAAGAAAAATTTAGTTTGTCAAGAAAACATTGCCATAAGTTTCTACTAACTGGTTTCAAGACGACCCAAGAACACTGATTATTTACTCAAGAAATTCTATTGTAAAAACTGCTTATATTGGTCAAAAAGGATTAAGCAGAAAATCTATAGAGATTTACCTTGGGTTGAATCTTGAACTACAACAATGGAGCTTTCTTTCTCCTTCTTCCTTCTTTTTTCTCACTGCCGTGCTCTCTCTCTCTCTCACCGATTCTCTCTCTATGCGGCACACCCTAAAATAATATATTCTATGCCCGAAATAATAGATTTAGATTGATAATTGAAAATTCTTCTCCTTATTCATGAACCATATATTTCCATACAATTTGTGAAATTTTCGGAAATTGAGCAGAAAATTATTGCAGATTCGACTCTAAATCTCTTGCTAGGGTTACATGATTTATATAGGGAATTGAAATTGACTCAATTTTGGGAACAGTTATAGGAGCAAAAATTAACAAATTTGAGCTAGTCTTTTTAAATTTGCTTTAATAAAAAAATAATTTATTTATTTTTATTATTAATTGGGAAACTAAATACGCCCAAGATAATGGCCTTAATATAGCGGGCCCTGAATACGTAGTTAAATTGCAGTCCGTCTTTCTTACCCTGCTTCCAAATGATAAAAAATTGCCGACTTTAAACAAAGAATTTCAAGCTCTTACTATTATTACGGAATTGGGTTTTCAAGAGTATTTTATTGCGGATATTTTTATATAGGGAATTGAAATTAATTAAACAGTTTTTTTTTAAGTATAATAGGTGTGATTTAATTAACAGCGTATTAAAGGAAAGTGGAGCGAATTGAATCTGGGCCGTTGGTGACAACCTGTCATTTTGGCATATATTTTCAGCCTTTGATATAGTTTTGCTTTTATATTTATATGATTAATTAAGTGTGAAGTAATTTTTTTAATTATAAATGATAATAAAAAAATTTTCTTTTTTAAATTTATTATTTTTTTATTTTATTTTTTCACCAAAATTCATAATTTTTTTCTCTTTAAATAGAGACTTCTTTCATTTGATTAGGATAATAATATGAGGGAAAGATGAGCCAAATATGTAAGCTACCATGTGTTATTTTCATTGTTTTTTTTTTTTGTAATAGTTGAGTTTCATAATATTGTTATGATTGATCTTACATTTGTGTTTATGTGAAAATGGTTAATGAAAAAAATGAACATCATTTTTTACTTTCGTTTGAACCATATATTGATATAGGTATAAACACTTTTGGTTTATTTAATATTATTTCGCTTGGAAAGTAGGTATTTGTTGAATTAATTTTTGGACATTTATTTGAGAAATGAGAAAATTAGTCTATTAAAATTTTAGTCCAAAATTATATTAGTTTCTTGGTTTAATTTTTTCATTAATTTAAAAGTCGTATTAGAAGTGAATATAATATATTTTTAGAAATGAGCATAAAATAATTAGTTATAAATTGCTAGCTCTCTCTCTATAAAAAGACTTGCATAAGTTATAAAATAATTAGTTATAAATTAATTTAATATATATTATTTTTTTATTACATCAAAATTCATAAATTTTTTTCTCTTTAAATAGAGACTTATTTCATTTGATTTCGACAAAGGAAAAAATCATCTTTTTTAAATATAAATTTGTTAATTATCCTTTACTAATTTTTCAATTTCTTTTTAGTGAAAATTAATTAAGTTTGAACTATTTTTTTTTAATTTTTTAATTATAAATGATAATCTATCTATATATAATAACAAGGTTGTGGTAATTTTTTGGCCATTGAGGGGCATTTCAGACATTTCACATTGTGGCTTAAGTGCAAATAAGAAGGCCAAAAATCCACGTGGCGTTGTGTTATTGGTCGAAAATAATTTTTTTTAAAATCACTTTGGACACGTGTCTAGGGGTGGAAATGGTTCGGTTTAGCTCGGCTTGGACAAATTTAGAAGCCAAACCGCTAGCATCGGCTTGGAGAAATTTCAAATCGAGCTAAACCATAAAATAATTCAGACCGAGCTAAACCGAACCGCTATGGTTCGATTTGGTTTGGTCTAAACCGCGGTTTGATTTGCGATTTGATTTTGCGGTTCAGACCACCGTTCAAACCGCGCTCTAGACCACGGTCCAAACCGCATTTCAAATCATAATTTTTTTTTGTTAACCATTTTATGACTAATTAATATAAATAAGTACTTAGAATAAATACAAGCATAACTTTATTACTTTGAAATTAAAGTACCAAATACCAATCACCAAACAACAATCATAGAACAATCTTTAAAGTAGAATACAAAACATACCATATGAAAATTACAAACAACAATCTTAAATATCAATTACCAAACAACAATCTTAAACAATCTTAGAGCTATCAAGGAAAACCCTACTATAATTCTTGCAGCCGCAGATTAAATGTAAACATAATGGTTCGGTTTCAGGGTTCAAACCGCGGTTCGGTCTTAAACGGTTTAGCTCGGTTTGGCTTGGTTCGGTTTAGGAGTGCCAAACCCCAAGCTGAGCTAAACCACATGGTTTGTTAATTTTTCAAACCGAGCTAAACCACTTATGCCTAAAAACCGAACTAAACCACACGGTTTGGCTCGGTTCGACTCCAAACCGCGGTTTGAACAAAACCATTTCCACCCCTACACGTGTCGACTGGCTGGGGAAGGGAATTTCCGTCATTTCCTTGGCGCGTGTGTCCCACGCGCCGACAAGGGCACGTCCTACAGGTTTTTTTTTTTTTTTACATTTGACACGTGGCATCGTTTGATTGGCTGGACAGATTTCAAAAAAAAAATTATCCTATTTCTTTGATCTCAATTATTATATATTAAATTACATTTTTTTTACATCAAAATTCATAATTTTTTTTCCTCTTTAAATAGAGATTTCTTTCATTTGATTTGGACAAAGAAAAAAAATCTTTTTTTTTAAATATAAATTTGTTAATTATCCTTTAATAGTTTTTCAATTTCTTTTTTGTTAAAATTAATTAAGTGTGAACTATTTTTTTTTTATTATAAACGATAATAAAAAAAATTCTATTTTTTAAATTTATTATGTTTTTATTTTATTTTTTCACCAAAATTCATAATTTTTTTTCTCTTTAAATAGAAACTTCTTTTATGTGATTAGGGTAATAATTTGAGGGAAAGATGGCCCAAATATGTAAGCTACCCTGTGTTTTTTTCATTTTTTTTTGGTAATAGTTGATTTCCATAATATTGTTGTGATTGATCTTACATTTGTGTTTATGTGAAGATGATTAATGAAAAAAATGAACATCGTTTTTTACTTTCGTTTGAACCATATATTGATATAGGTATAAACAATTTTGGTTTATTTAATATTATTTCGTTTGGAAAGTAGGTATTTGTTGAATTAATTTTTGGACATTTATTTGAGAAATGAGAATATTAGTATAATAAAATTTTAGTCTAAAATTAGATTAGTTTCTTGGTTTAATTTTTTCATTAATTTAAAACTCATATTAGAAGTGAATATAATATATTTTTAGAAATGAGCATAAAATAATTAGTTATAAATCGCTATCTCTCTCTCTATAAAAAGACTTGCATAAGTTTTAAAATATACAAAGGCACATTTGTAGTTACTTGGTTAAGGTTAAAAATCTATGGAGGGCAAAAAGATTACTGAAAATGAGTAGTTTATTTAAGAAGCTTTGTATATCATGTTAAACATACACATGTGCACACACACTAAAACACATTAGAACAAAATATCAAGTAACTAAATGAGCTATAATCTCATTTTTTTATGAAATAAAATAAATTACTTTTATTAACAATTATCCAAATAAAGTGGATAGTAAATGATTTATTTTGTTTCTTATTTTTTTATTGGTTAAAATTATGAGATCCGTAAATTATACGGGCATAAAGAGGCGCGTGAATGCATTAGTTTTTTTTTTTAATTTTAATTTTTTATTTTTCATGGTCTTTTTAGTAAAAAATTAAATAAGTGTGAAGTATTTATTTTTAATTATAAATGATAATAATAATAATAATAATAATAATAATAATAATAATAATAATAATAATAATAATAATAATAATAATAATAATAATAATAATAATAATAATAATTTTACTAATCATAAAAATAAATAATATAAAATAAAATAAAAGCGGTGGGGTATAGAATGATGAGTTGGAATGGTGTTGAATATATATTTAATATTAATAATTATATATGTATATTTTATACTTAAAATTATATATGTATATTTAATATTTATAATTATATATGTATATAAATATAATTACACCTACCTTGAACTTGAAGCCTTAGTATATACCAAGGCCAAGGCCATTTTTGATTCGTTTTCTTTCGATGTGGAAAATCTGTCTTGGCCTTGGCCTTGGCCTTTATCCCACATGAAAAAAAAAAATCAAAGTAAGATGAGTTGCCTTGATAATATAATTAGGATGAAGCTAAGCCAAGCATGCATGATTCGTCTGTGGCATTATCAATGGTCGGCTTGGCCTTGGCCGTCCATGTGTTGCCATGTTTCAAGATAAATAAAATTAATTTAATATATATTATTTTTTTACTACACCAAAATAAAAAAAAATCTCTTTAAATTGAGACTTATTTCATTTGATTTCGACAAAAAAAAAATCTTCTTTTTTAAATATAAATTTGTTAATTATCCTTTACTAATTTTTCAATTTCTTTTTAGTGAAAATTAATTAAGTGTGAACTAATTTTTTTTATTTTTTAATTATAAATGATAATAAAAAAAATTCTCTTTTTTTAATTTATTATTTAAATTTTATTTTTTCACCAAAATCCATAATTTTTTTTTCTCTTTAAATAGCGACTTCTTTTATGTGATTAGGGTAATAATATGAGGGAAAGATTGGCCAAATATGTAAGCTACCATGTGTTATTTTAAATTTTTTTTTGGTAATAGTTGATTTCCATAATATTGTTATGATTGATCTTACATTTGTGTTTATGTGAAGATGATTAATGAAAAAAATGAACATCGTTTTTTTACTTTCGTTTGAACTATATATTGATATAGGTATAAACAATTTTGGTATATTTAATATTATTTCGTTTGGAAAGTAGGTATTTGTTAAATTATTTTTTGGACATTTATTTGAGAAATGAGAAAATTAGTATAATAAGATTTTAGTCCAAAATTAGATTAGTTTCTTGGTTTAATTTTTTCATTAATTTAAAACTCATATTAGAAGTAAATATATTATATTTTTAGAAATGAGCATAAAATAATTAGTTATAAATCACTCTCTCTCTCTCTATAAAAAGACTTGCATAAGTTTTAAAATATAAAAGGGCACATTTGTAGTTACTTGGTTAGGGTTGAAAATCTATGGAGGCAAAAAGATTACTGAAAATGAGTAGCTTATTTAAGAAGCTTTGTACATCATGTTAAACATACACATGAGCATACACACTAAAACACATTATAACAAAATATCAAGTTACTAAATGAGTTAAAATCTCATTTTTTTATGAAATAAAATAAATTAATTTTATTAACAATTACCCAAATAAAGTGGATAATAAATGCTTTATTTTGTTTCTTATTTTTTATTGGTTAAAATTATGAGAGCCGTAAATTACACGGGCTTAAAGAGGCGCGTGAATGCATTAGTTTTTTTTTAATTTTAGTTTTTTATTTTTTATGGTATTTTTAGTAAAAAATTAAATAAGTGTGAAGTATTTATTTTTAATTATAAATGATAATACTAATAATAATAATATTTTTACTAATCATAAAAATAATGAATATACAATAAAATAAAGGTGGTGGGACATAGAATAATGAGTTGGAATTGTGTTGAATATATATTTAATATTAATAATTCTATATGTATATTTAATATTAATAATTCTATATGTATATTTAATATTAATAATTATATATGTATATAAATATAATTACACCTACCTTGAACTTGAAGCCTCATTATATACCAAGGCCAAGATCATTTTTGATTCGTTTTCTTTCGATGTGGGAAATTTGCCTTGGCCTTGGCCTTGGCTCGGCCCTTGGCCGGCCTTGGCCCCACATGGAAAAAAACCAAAGTAAGATGAGTTGCCTTTGTTATACAATTAGGATGAAGCTAAGCCAAGCATGCATGATTCGTCCGTGGCATTATCATTGGTCGGCTTGGCCTTGGCCGGCCGTGTGTTGCCATGTGTTAAGAAAACAAAAAATTTCATATAATTAATTTTGTTTTTTTTTTATTACACCAAAATTCATAAAAAAAAATTCTCTTTAAATAGAGACTTATTTCATTTGAATTATTGCGGTTTAGTCCATGATGTATAAACGAATTGAGTTCTTGGTTTATTTTAGTTCAATTTCTGTCTTTTGAATATATAGTAACGCCCCGTGCATCGCACGGGAGTCAATCTAGTTTGAAATAATAGTAGCTAGTAGGATTTGAAACCTCGTCCTTAGTGATAAACTTTAACAACTTACTAACTGAACTAGTCATAGGATCAGCTAATAACAAAGGTGAAAATTACCTAATCTTATTTGCGGGCGTACTTAATAAATAGTGTAATTTTTTTTTAATATTTTTTTAACTAAAAATAGAATTTGACCGGGTGCACGTGCACCCTCAGCTCCTACGCTAAATCCGCCCATGCTCCCTCCATCCCGTCTAAAAGGGCAAAGTTTTGCTTTACACGAAAATTAAGAAAAGTGATGTAGGAAAGAGAAAAAGTGTACTCCCTCCGTCCCACAATAATCCGTAAAAAGACCCCTTTTGGGCGTCCCACAATAATTTGCATTTTTTCAAAATGGAAATAGGACCCACTTCTCTTTACTCACAACACTTTTCAAATTTACTATTCTCTCCACTCATTCTCTCTCATATTTTACTTTTACACTCACAACACATTATCTTTATCACTTTTTACCTTAATTCCAGCGCCGACACAAAAAGTGCGTAGATTGTGGGACGGAGGGAGTATAGTGGAATAAATGTTGTGAATATGAAAAGTGATGTAGAAAAGAGAAACTAGGGTAGAAAATAGTTAATGGATATTTATTGTGAGTATGACAAGTGAATCCCACAAATAAAAAAGCAACAATTTTTTTTTCATTTTTGGGTTGTGCTTCTTCAAATAAGACACCCAAAAAGAAAATTTGTATCTCTCTGGATGGAACGGAGGGAGTAAGTATTAAAATGTTTTCATTTTATTAGTGTTTTTTTTTTTATTTAAATGAACAACTAAAATGTAATTTTGTATTTTTTCTATTGAAACGGAGTGATTAAGACTTTCTTGTTCCTCTGCCACGTTAGAATGGGAAGAAAAAGACTGCGTAAGTAACGGGAAAGAAGGGTTTTCCAAAAGTGATGGCTATGGAAAATTCAGGAAATCATGGAATGAGACCTTATTTTGACTTGTATATCACCAATAATACACTTGTTGCGTGTTTATTTCAATTACTCCTTCTTTAGTCATTTAATTTGTATTTTTCTCTCTCATACTCCCTTTTTTTTCCGGTGTCTCAAATTAGAAGACGAGAAAGGATTCGAATTCTAAATCTTATGAGTGGGAGACTTGAATTTACCATTTTGCCGCTTTTTGGGGACTCATACTCCGTAATTGAAGGCATTTTGAATCAAAATTTTATAAAAAGTACACTCCATCCATCCGTAGCTCTCGAAAATTCAAAAACTTCCTTTAAATTGTCCCATCTGAAAGTTCAAAAATCATAAAATAGAAAGTTTTCATTATTTCCTTTTTTGTTTTTTTTTGGGCCCCACATATTATATTTATAACAATTAATCACTAACTATTTATTACCCGACTTTCTTTCTCTTATCCAATTATATACTGTATGCAATTTGGAAAAGAGGAAGTTCTAAAGCTGACTTGTCAATAATTTAGAAAACATATTTAACTTAGTCTCCGTTTGTTTGGGGGAAAATATTTTTCGAAAAATGATTTCTGAAAAATGAAAATGTTTTTCGAAAATGACATTCGGTTGTTTGATAAATCATAGGAAAAAGTTTTTCAAAAAATATTTTCATGTGTTTGAAAAATCTAAAAATAATATTTTCTGATAAAAACACAAAATTGGGATAGGTAAGATAGGTGGATGGGAGGGATAGGGGTGGGGTGGGGTAGTGTAGGTGGTGGGGAAAGGGTGCAGTAGGGGTTACGAAAATAGGGTGGTTAGGGGTTGAGGTGGGTTGGTGAGTGATTGAGGAGTGGGTCGATAGGGTGTGGGGGTGGGGATAGTTGGATTAGTTGTTAAAAAATAATTTTAATATGAGTAAAAAAAATTATTTTGAGCAGGAGAAATTCGAAAGTCATTTTTCTTAGAAAACAAGCATATTTTTCATTGACCGGTAAATCTTTTTCGTTGATATTATTTTTTGATGGTTACCAAACACCGAAAAATGAGAAAACATTTTTCAAAAAATATTTACCTGCAAACAAACCTAGCCTTATTTCTTTGTTTTATGATAAAATTGTATTAAGATTATTATTTTTATGTGAAAACACATTTAATTAAAAAAAAAGTTGGGACAATATTTACAATAAAATGGAAAGAGTATTTGCTACTCCCATATTGATTCTATTAAATTTTTTTCTCATATATATTTCAGTTTTTCCTAATTATGGATATTATATATTTTTTCAGTTAAATAAAAATTCTTTAACTTTATAAACCGAGTACGACTCATTGGGTCGAGAGTTACGGGTAAGCCTAATGAGTCCAGCCCCAAGCAAAAATATACACAACTCTTGAAGACGACGTAGGGAGTTAGATTTTCTACCTATGATCGTCAGTAGAACATGTCGACATAACAACATGTCGATCAAATCATAAAAGAATCTTGCCGTGAAATTATGTCGACCAATATATATGGAAATAGGTCTATGACGATTAAAGTCAAAGTATGCCCGATAAGTCGATCAGTGCCAATTCCCCTACATCTAATCCCACCAGAGATATCTTCCTAAGATGACAAAGGGAATGGGACACCCTACCTTGGATCATCTCACATAATCATGACATAAAACATTAAGTCGACCAATGACTCGTTACCTTGGGTTAAATCGATCAAGTCTATTAACCGATCACTTGTTCGACATGTGTCTAATTCGCTACCTATAATCGTCAATTTGACGGGACGAGTGACGACATAATATATTGTGTAGTGAGTGGGTCCCACTGGTGTACATAAGACTTTCTTACTCCTCTGCCATGTTAGTATGGGAAGAAAAAGACTGCGTAACACACGGGAAAGAAGGGTTTTCCAAAAGTGATGGCTATGGAAAATTTAGGAAATGTTAGTGTCATTTATTTTGACTAATATATCAACAATAATACACTTAACAACAAAAATATTAAAGACATCAAAATTTAGGAAATGTTAGTGTCATTTATTTCAAACCGATGCAGGGCTCATGACATCGACCAACCTTTCTTTAAAACAATTAACAACAAAAATATTTAAAACATCAAAAGATATTCTCATATCATATAAACTTTCATAATAAAATTGTTAAATGCTTGGCTTGGTCAATTGGGATTGAGTAGGCAAATGAAATTTGGACATCAATCCAAACTGTCCAAATCGATATAGATGTACACCTAATTGGATTGCTATTTATGTTTTTTTTTTTTTTTTCATTGGTGAATTTCAATAAATAATATGACACTCCACAACTGTCGTAAGCTCATCCAAAATTTGAAGATTTCTATCAAGACGTACAATTAACAACAAACTACCCGTTGCAGTGTAAATATCTAACACATCTCAAATAGTGAAGCCTAATCTTAAATCAAATCTCCATTGAACACCCTTACAAACAAAGACATGTGATATTCTCGTGATTTCTCAAGTATAACTTGGACACGACTCAATATTGATCTTTAAAAAATTCCCACATGGAAAAATTTGTGCTAGAAGACGCGAAAAGATAACACATTTTGATCACAATAAATGTCCAATCAAGTATCTCAAGCATTGCAACAAAAAGATATACAAAAATCATACAAGGACTCTCAACACAATGGAGACAAGAAAAAAGAAAAGAAAAATACTCTCGACAAATTAGAGAATACATCTAATATAATCTATATTATAATAATGATAAAAAATAACCGTTAATTGACTTTAGATAAAGAGCGGCTAAGATTTGTCCTCAACTGTCCAATCATACGGCTATTATTAATCGATTTTCATTATGTTCAATTTAGATCATTAAATTAACTCTCAAACTCTCTCATCCTACGACTGTAATTTGACGGTTATCATATCTCTCAATTCCCTTCTCTTTCTCTCTCTTGGTGTCCCCTTTTCCATTGAGTATATAATTGTCAGTGAGAAACTCCGGCGGCAACCAAAACTCACCGTCTTTCAGAACCTCAGCCATCTGTGTGAGTGAGAAAGAGAGAGATTGACCAAAGTGGCCTTGGCCCAATGGTATGTTGGTGACTTCCCGAAGGGGAGGTCACCGGTTCGATTCCCCTCAAGGGGAATTTCTGTGGTTTAATTCCTACCTTGGGTTTCAGGGTCCTTTGGAGTCTCCCGGGGCACATCCGTGCAGTTAAGGAAGCAGCATTGCTGGGCTTGTATCCTCAGTGTGGGGAGTTCGAATCTTGGCAGGAGCATTTGGAAGCGACCAATTGGTGTTGTAAGAGTGATGTAATTGCCTCGCGGGAAGCATTGGAGCGGCCCGATTGGTGATGTAAAAGTGATGTAAATGTCTTGTAGGAGGGCTCCTTGGGGCTCTGGAGTATAAAGAATGCGCCACAGGCTGCATAGACATCCCGCGGTTTACGCCAAAGATACATCTTGCGAGGTCGGTGCAGTGGTTCAAATTAGTCAGCGAACACGGGTATAAAAAAAAAAAAAAAAAAAAAAAAAGAAAAAAAAAGAGAAAGAGAGAGATTGAAATGGCGTGCGAAGGAGGAAGAAAATATGTTGCTGCTTGATGAATATTTAATTAATAATGAAGCAAGTGAGTTTGCTATCTAATTGCAGGCTTGGGGGCCCCACCCATAACTGAGAAAAATGAAAAGGGTAAACTGGTTGGTAGGGAATGTAAAGTCAGGTGTTTAATTTCTTATTTTAATATTACAATGGCCTGCAAATCAGAAGAAAATATAATTTTTATTATTATTATTATTATTATTATTATTATTATTATTATTATTATTATTATTATTATTATTATTATTATTATTATTATTATTATTATTATTATTATTATTATTATTATTATTATTATTATTATTATTATTATTATTATTATCATAGATGATGATGAAGAAGAAGTTGGTTTGGAAGAGGAATAAAAAAACTGCATTATGAAGATTGAAATTATTTTGAGATCGAAAAATTGATGAAATTTCAAAACATACTTATAAAGTCCTTTTTCATGTGATTGTAAAAAAAAAAAAGAAAAGAAAAAATGACTGGAAATAAATTTTGGAAAAGGAATAATAATAATCTATATTATAATAATGATAAAAAATAACCGTCAAAACATACTTATAAAGTCCTTTTTCGTTAAGTTCAAATTAAGCAAGTCTAAATATTATCTCAATGATGCTATTGATGTTCGGGTGATGATATAAAACTTTAACCATATATTAAGACAATAGACTTCTTCATCCTCCCTATCGCAGAATACTTATACACTTTTATAGGACTGGTCAAATTTATACTCCCTATCGCAGAATACGTTATACACTTTTATATGACTGATCAAATTTATACTGTCACTGTACCATTGACACGGGCAAGAGTACTAGTCTAATATAATAAGAAGTAAGACAAGACGTTGATATTCCAAATAACAAGCAATTTAAGACTATATTAAAATAATCTCATGAACACCGTTACTAACGTCACAACATATACTCCATCCGTCTCAATAAAAGCTTCACTAATTACCCAAAAGGGCGTCCCGTTAGAAGCTTCACCTTTCCTTTTCTGGCAAAGAATCTTTACTATTTCCTCCACTCATTCTCTCTCCTACATTATTTTAATACTCACAACACCATTATAATTTACTATTCTCTCCACTAATTCTCTCTCCTATTTTCAAATTACATTCACAACATTTTTTTCCCTTTCATTTTCATAATTTGCGTGTCCACCCAAAAGGGTGAAGCAGTTATTGGGACGGAGGGAGTATATAACTCAATAGTGATGTGTGAAATCTGTGACTACTATATATTTGAATTTTTTGATAGTTTATTGATGTATAATAATCGTATAATATATGGTAGATGCAATAACACATGTTTTCATGAGAAATTTTGGTTTTAATTTTAAGATTTTTTTTTTTGAAATACGGGTCTTATAGTTCAACTATAATATTAATTTGAGATTATAGCTGAACTATGAGAGTCATTTTAATAAAATATCAAAGTTTTTTTTTTTTTTTGAAAAATGTAAAAATAACTTTTATAATTGAACTATCGAATTTATTTAGTCGGATAATTAAAGTATGAGAAACAATTTTAATAAAATATCAGAGTTTTTTTTTGAAAAATAACTCTTTTATTTGAACTATCAAATTTTATTTAGTCTGATGTTTGAATTATGAGAGTCAGTTTTAGTAAAATATCAAAGCGTTTTTTCCTTGAAAGCTGAGAAAAATAAAATAAAATAATGACTCTTATAGTTTTAGTATAAGAGGCGACCTAGTTTTATACTTCAAAGATATGAGAGAGATGATATTTGGCGAGCTTGCGTCATTGAGCGCTTGATCGTGTCCTTTTATGAAATACTAGTAGGTAACCCGTGTTCCGTACGGGAAGCTAATTTGCTAATATCATGATTTATTTTTTATAATATAAGTATATTATAAATAAATCAAAACATTAACATTTATAAAGTTAGAAAAATTGTGTTCAATTTTAATAACTTTGTTGCACATAAGTTTAATAGGAATTGCATTGTGACTAACAATGTAGCAATTTTTGCTATTTTATTTTTGATGTTCATACTTTATGTCATTTATTTTTTATGTCATAATTTATGTCAGTATGCAACATTTTTTATGGACGTTAACAAAGTGAATAAAAAAACTAACGACCTATTTCTTTTCAAACCACAACATTTTAAATACAATGTAGGGGGTTCCAACCCTTAACCTTTCCGAGAAAAGTATGTCTTTAAGCTAAATGCTCATTGGCAATATATGTTAACTATATATATATATAGTAACTATTATGATTAACTAATATTATTAATAGTAATAGTTAACATATATTGTAACTATAATACTATTACTTAACCTATATAGTAAATTAATACTATTTATAATAATAGTTAGCATATATAGTAACTATTATAGTTAACTAATACTATTAATAGTAATAGTTAACATATATAGTAACTATTATAGTTAACTAATACTATTAATAGTAATAGTTAACTTATATAGTAACTATTATAGTTAATTAATACAATTAATAGTAATAGTTAACATATATAGTAACTATTATAGTTAACTAATACTATTAATAGTAATAGTTAACATATATAGTAACTATTATAGTTAACTAATACAATTAAGAGTAATAGTTAACTTATAAAGTAACTATTATAGTTAACTAATACTATTAATAGTAATAGTTAACCTATATAATAACTATTATTATTAACTAATAGTATTAGCTAATAAAGAGAATATCAAAAGTCATATAGATTTTAGGATAGTGATGACGTGGCTTCTCCAAAATCAAGAGTTTGCTTAAACTTGTCCACGTGGCGAAGCCATAACCCTCCTCACCAACTTTAATATGTATATATATATATATATATATATATATATATATATATATATATATATATATATATATATATATATATATATATATATATATATATATATATATATATATATATATATTTAAAAATTTCATTTCTTTATAAGAATATTCATTAGAACAAATGACCTTAGACTATCACACCCCAACTCAACCCAAGCTCAAATAAAATATTAATTTCTTTCACTTCCATATACACACTC
Organism: Adenophora triphylla var. japonica; assembly: GCA_022495995.1. Lineage (NCBI taxonomy): Eukaryota > Viridiplantae > Streptophyta > Magnoliopsida > Asterales > Campanulaceae > Adenophora > Adenophora triphylla. The sequence continues at coordinate 80,538 of JAFEMH010005838.1, read as the reverse complement.
CCAACCTTATATAATTTATACTCCCATCAGTGACCCAACCCAACCCAACCCAACCCAACCCAACCTTTTAAAAATAAAATGTATTTTTTTTTCTTTACTTCAACTTACCTAAAATACTTATCATTTTATTTTTTAAAATAATGTATTAGTAATAATATTTTTAAAATTACCCGTACAATTATTAAAAATAATTACTCATACAATTATAAAAAAATGAATTTTGATATATTTTTTTATTTTTTATTTTATAAAATTATATAAAATATATTAATTTTAAATATATATTTTTATAAATACATGCCACCCAATCATTGAGTGACATATGTCCCAGTTTGGTGACCCAACTTATGCCAACCTAGGTGGCTGGTTGCCCGAATTGTGAAATTTTGATGACTTTTTTTTTTTTTGTGTGATCCATAGTGACCCTCTCACGAGAGTCACCAGTCTTAGGGCCATAAGCCCATATATCAACCCCATCTTAAAATAAGAGCAATTTTATTGGGCTTGAACCAAATTAACCGATACTCAAAATATGTTTACCCAATAACACCAATTATATTAAAAAAAAATGTGGTGTGACTACTTACCCCCTATGATGTACCCGATTTTATTTGAAAATCAACGGAGTCGCCACGCCGTTTTTAGTTTAAGGGTCAAAACTTTGAAAAATGTCCGAAAATGAGAGAAGTGAGTTCGGAGGTCACGTTACACTCCGGAAAGAACGATTAGCACGTTCACCCGGAATGCCTCGTAAAACGATTCTTCCAAACTTGAAACCATTTGTATGTGTGTGTGTGTGTATGTGTTTTGCAAAAGGGATTTTTTGGAAATAAAAGTTTTGACTGGACTGGACTGAAATTAATCGAAACAGTATGTTTCTGTGAGTGAAAAAGGACTGAAAACAAAAATATCTGCCAATGTCATTCATGTCCGTGCGGATCAGGACGAGGCTCAATCCTGTCCGCGCGGATAAGGCAGTAGAGTTCATTTTTGGCAGCTTTCCGATGCATTACGTAATTTTCGAAAGTCAAGCTGGATTCTGAGAATCAGAACTGGAGTTGCAACAGAAAATGTCAAATAAAAATATTTTTGGATTTTTCATCCATGCTTGTCTCCACTTTTCTTAGGTTTTGATTAGTGATCACTAAGCGTGATTAGTAGTGATCTACTATATCAAGCCATCATGAGGGTACATTAGGACTTAGAAGCATTTCGTTTGCTTGAGATGGGGAGATTTGACATAAAATAAAGATTAATGCATGAAAATGAAATTTAGGTTAAAGGTGTATCAACTTTAGAGTGGATTTCTAAGGTGGTCATTAAGATGACCATCCTTGAGATCTTTAAACTCAATGTATCAACTTCACCTTTTTGTAACCTAGGAACCTTAGTGATCTTCATCCATGAAAATTGTTCCAAGGTGGAGATCTTAGGCTTTAATGGAGGGTTATCACAAGAAAACAAGATATTGACCATTAAGATGATCACCATGGAGATTAAACTCCAAGATGACCATACTTAGGTCAAATGGATGCAAGTGCTAGTAAAGAAAGAAGACATAAAGATTAACATGAACATAAAAATTTAGATCTTTGTGGAAGATCATCCATGGAGATGAACTCCATGGAGATCTCCCTAGATCCAAGGACTAGAGGGAGGGGGATCAACAATAAAGAAGTAGATAATGAAGATTTAACAAGTAGATAAACAAGATCTAAAGAAATATAGCAAAATATCAAGATTTAATGAAGGTGATGCTTGAACAAGGATAAGTTTTGTGAAAAGAAGGAGGGTTTTATCAATGGTGACACCCTATCTTCTTGGATTAGAGTTTTGACTTGAGGAGTATCAAAATTTAGTGTTTGGATTTGTGTTTAGGGCTTGTGTTTGAGAGATTTCAAGGCTTAGAAGTGATTTGGTAGTGAATTTGAGGTTGGATTTGGTGTTAAATTGGAGTTGTGGGAGTGTTTAAGGCTGTTTTGAGGTGGAATTTCGGCATATTAACAGTAGGGAATGATGTTTGTTGTTTTTTTAAACTGAAAGAGAAGGGTTGAATTTATAAGCTGATTTAGGTTTCAATGATGTCCGCGCGGATGAGACTGAGTCTCATTCTTGTCCGCGCGGATTGAAATGTAGGCGTGCCTGATTTTGCAGAAAAGCAGTTTTGGCTGCTTGCATTTAATTAAAAGTTGGTCAATTTCTTGGAAATGACTCTTTCCAGCGAGATCCAACCTATTTTTGTTGCTCCTTTAAGGTCCTTCCTTGTTTAAATTGCCTTAGGAAGTGACCAAAATGCCCTAAAATGTTTATTTGACGTGGAAAACGTTAAATTGGGCTGAAGGAACATTGGCGGTTCAGATTGGGACACTTACAGTAGCCCCCCGGCGACGGCACTTTCGGAGGAAGTGGGGTCGTCGATAAAAGTGAGGTCCCAATCTGCTGGGGAGAAGAGGGTGACCATTTTGGGTCGCACCGCTGGGGAAAGGAATGACCATTTCGGTCTGATGGCTGAACCTATGATAGGCTACCTACGTATCCTTAAGAGGAATCAAGCCGGTCGTAGTTCAGGTCTTTCGACTATCTTCAGACGTTGACCCTAGAGTGACTGTTTTAGGATGTCAACCTGGTAATGACTTCGGTTTGTCAAATTAGAGGATGATTGCGATTTATGGCTTTCCTCGAAACCGAAGTGATAGCGTTTAGGTGCCTCAAGCCTTAGTGATAGCGTTTAGGTGCCTCAAGCCTTGATGATGGCGTTTAGGTGCCTCGAACCTTAATGATGGCATTTATGTGCCTCGAACCTTGATGATGGCGTTTTAGTTGCCTCGAACCTTGATGATGGCGTTTTAGGTGCCTCGAACCTTGATGATGGCGTTTTAGGTGCCTCGAACCTTGATGATGGCGTTTAGGTGCCTCGAACCTTGATGATGGCAATTTAGGTGCCTCGAACCTTGATGATGGCGTTTTAGGTGCCTCGAACCTTGATGATAGCGTTTTAGGTGCCTCGAACCTTGATGATGGCATTTTAGGTGCCTCGAACCTTGATGATGGCATTTTAGGTGCTTCGAACCTTGATGATGGTGATCTGGAGGTATCAACTTGTTTTTGAAACGATTTCCTTCGATGGTTCGTATCCTTTCGTTGGGGATGGACTCTGAGGGGATAGACGGTCTTTTGGTGGACTTCATTTGAAGGGATCGGTCTTACGTTTGCTGCCGAAGGTGAAAACGAGGAAAGAAACGGGATTCCGTTAACTTTCGTCGGAGAAAACGGGCTTACGTTTCTCTGCCGGGAAAAAGGGTGACCGTGTTGGTCAAGTGGCTGGACCTATGGTAGGCTATCTACGTATCCCGAATGGGAATCAAGCCTATACGTAGTTCGAGAGCTGCTGGGGATGGAAACGAGGAAAGAAACGGAATTCCGTTAGCTTTCGTCGGGGAAAACGGGCTTACGTTTCACTGCCGGAGGTGAAAACGAGGAAAAAACGGGATTTCGTTAGCTTTCGTCGAAGAAAACGGGCTTACGTTTCACTGCCGTTAGTTTCTTTTGGAAGGGGACTAACTTAAGTTGAGGTTTAGTTCAGGAGTATGAACCTAAATGGGGACTTAGTTCAGGAGTATGAACCTAAGTTGAGGTTTGGTTCAGGGGTATGAACCTAAATGGGGACTTAGTTCAGGAGTATGAACCTAAGTTGGGGACTTAGTTCAGGTGTATGAACCTAAATCGAGGTTTTGTACCTGAGGGAGACTATTTGAAGGTGTTCTCGCTGGGGAAGATTCGAGCTTATTGAGGCGTCTGAGTCAAGCTGGTGCGGACTTGGGGGTCTTGCCAGTTATTTGGGCAATTCTGTTGAAGTTATTGTCATTACGCTTCGATGGAGACCATCCTTGCTGTGAAGAGGCTTCAGGTTGTGATGGAAAACTGGTCTTTGAATTGCTGCATTTGTTAGTAGAGAGGAAGATGCATATATGACATTCATGATGACAGATGCATGCATAGAACCAAAATGATTATGAGAGTATCACTGCATATGTTCGCGAGATGATGCATTTACTTGATTTTGGAGATGCACTTAGCCTAAGCTTTTGGCAGGGAGATTATGATTTATGATCTTCAATCACTTAGGATTGTTCTTATTGATTCAAGTTTTATGCATGCTACATGAGCCCTTGGGAAATTTTTGTGGGGATGCATGGTGGTGAAAGGGTTTTTATGTGTTTATGTATGGTGGGGTGAACCCTCTCCCATGAGGTGGGGAAATGTATGAGTGATGGACGATATAGTGCAGTCTAGGCAAGTCGGGGATGCTCCCGGGAGTATAAATTGCAGCAGATTGAGTTGTTGCTGGTGAGAATAAGGTGTGTCGTGCACCCGAGACGGCAAGCAGCAGAGAACGTGCAGAGAATGCCCTGGTTTTGAATAGATGACTAGGCGAAGCCCCAGATCTTGATGAGGTGGCCATGGCGAAGCCCCAGTTGATGATGCAAAGCAAACCCGGAGGGAATCTGGTAAAGAGAGCCTGAGAGAATAGCTTAATAAAAAGCCCCAGCTTGGAGAGATTCAATGCATCCCTATTGCAGGCAGAGTCATCTTGTGGCCTCGGAGGCAACCTATTGTTTCAAACTTTAGTCAATCAGTCAATGGACAAGACTCAGAAATGTTTATGTGCAGGGGCACATCTTTTGAAAAGTGGGAATGAATCCCGATTTTGTGTAAACACACTCGCTTTAGGTTTGACTCTTTTGAGAGAGTATAAGCATCACAAGGTGTGGAAAAGTGTATGGAAGCCCCTGCTGACAGAAATACAGTGTTTGACTCTATTTCCCTATGATGGAGAGAGAGAAGACATGTCGAGACACTTGAAAACTTGTCTTATTCATGATGATCACAAGGATGCTTAAAACCCTTTATTGATGTTCGGGTTATTCAAACACTAAATCTGATATGAACAAATATTTTGATTAATCACAAGAAGAAAACCAACTGATATCGAGAATCAAGCTCGGAAGGACGGAAAGTGTATATGGACGATCCTTGATGAGACCGGATTTTTTGAGATTTGTTTGTGATTTCGACCGGATCAATTATGGTTGCCTACGTTCCCCTCCTGACGAGGAGCTCAGGTCGCCGTAGTTCGGGATTATCCCGATTGAAAAGAGAATGAATGTTGGAATTCGAGGATCTGAGTACCTTTGAATATTTTGAGGATTTGAAGAATTGAAAAACATGTCCTCCTGGAGTGTCGATGAAAGACACGGATGCGAAGCCCCAGTGGGACATCCACGGCAAGTGTTTGCGGAAGAGAAATGAAATATGCTCACATAAGGTGTCAAATGGATGGACTGAATTTGCACAATCTTAGATCGATGATTTTGAACCAAGATGGGATAGATTCCAATTTAAGCAAGCAATGAAGCATTAATTTGATTTAGCTCTCGAAGATATTAGAATGAAATTACTATCCGGTAGGGACTGTAGCTGGGTTTCCGGGCTTTGATCTGCCATCAGGTGATTTAGGATATCATGACCTCTTAAGATGAGAGGTCGGCTGGGCTTTTTGCTGACTAAGCCTCTAAAGATGAGAGGTTGGCTTGCAGGGAAGTGTTTAGGAAATCTACGGCGAGAAAGATTGATTGCCTCTAAGAATGAGAGGTCAGATTTTGACTTTGGCCAAAGGTAAGGGTAATGGTAATGGGAATATCCTCTAAAAGCGAGAGGATGGCTTGGGATGGATTAAGGAAATGGGAGTATCCTCTAAAATCGAGAGGATGGCTTGGGATTGATTAAGATAATGGTGAGAGGAAGTCCAAGCTATCGAGAACTTTTGCGAACTTGCGAGAATTCGGGCTCCTTTTTTATCATTGGAGAGTTTCTTGAGGAGTCGGGGACTTTTGCTGAATTGTGAGGATCGACAGTCCTTCTTTTAAAAAGCCTTCTGAGACGTTGAGGATTCTTGCTGAATTGTGAGGATTTAAAGTCCTTTTCTCTTTTTCTCTTTTTTTTTTTTTTTAATAACTTGGAAGGCCTCCTGAGGAGTTGAGGATTATCTTTGTCCTTCCTTCATGGCTTGAGATATTTTGCGCATTGCCGACTCTCGAAGCTAACTTCTTGGGCTTGCTTGGACTTCTCTCAGTAAGGAGCAAAGGTGATGGCTAAACAGGATTTCAAAACATGCCGATCTTGAAATGAAAGGGTATTGTTTAGTGAGGGTGAGGTAATGGCTTCCCTAGAGTGAAAGGCTTCAACCGCAATCCCTACCGGATGACCTAAACGAAATTAAGTCCTCATTGCTTGCTTAAGCTTACTTGAGGAAGATTCATGCAAATTCTTGATCAACGAAATGACGAGGATGATGAAAGAGATGTGAGCATATGAGATGCAAGATGGGGAGTTGGTAAGCCCCAATTTGAGTAGGATATCAATTGATTTTCTCACTTCGATTAATTTAAATATTAATCATTTCAAAGAATTAGTGGTTGAGCAGCATAAGTGATCATCTAGGATAAAACCATTTCAATTAAGTGTAACGTGGGTGTGCAAGTGATGTCTCGAGTCTAGCAAGAAAAGAAAAAAGACTTATATAAAAGTTAGACATTTAACTACTATGTCCAAAATGGACTAAAACGACAAATGTCCATGAAAGACTTAGGTGAAAGAGAAAAATACTAGAACCTACAAAGGTTGACTAAAAGACTATTTATTGGTTCTTGAATTTCGGGCCTCAAAAGGGCTTAGTCATTTGCGCTGCAGTTTCGTGGAGGAAGGGACCTTAGGCCCATTAGAGTAAATGGCATAGTAGTGAAATCCTCCTGAAGGTTCCCCAAGTATCCCCACACTGGTATCACCAGCTTCGAATTTTTCTTTCAACTTTTGCTGGGAAGAGGCTTTCTTCTTTTTGGGAGGACGATCTTCGTTTATCCAATCTTGATAGTCCCTCTCGAGGCAGTCGGGGAAGTCACAGATATCCCACCAAATGTGCTCAACAGCTGGTGGTGAATTTGGGGTTTCAGGCCGAGCTGTGCTAGGATGGTTCTGAGTTGAGCTAGATTGAGGAGATTTGCTGCTGGGCTTGCTTGGAAGCAAATGGTCGGATTCCGCCGAGTAACAAGAGGCATCAGAAGCCGGGGGAACATGCACGTATTTGTCCTTCAGGGGAGCCCCAGTCAGTTGGGGGATTGCCAATGTTCCGAAATGACGTGTGGCCTCTTCGATCCAGGCCTGCTGTTCATTCTGGCGTTCCTCGAGAGCCCTGATGGCTAACCACATTTCCTCCATCGTTTTCAAACCTTCATTCCCTCTACTGATATTTGCAGGACCGGTATCATTCTGAGAGGGGACACCTGACGGCTGCTGAGGCATGCCGAATTGCTCCATCCCTGACTGCTATTGGGATGGCGGCACTTTGAATTGCTGTTTGGGGGCTAGCTGGCCTGTAAGTCGGAGGGCAGGAGTTCCGGCGGTGGTGACATAGGAAGCTGGTGGTGGCGTCCTGACATATCCGGGACGATTGAGAGCGGGAGGAGGATTTTCTTCCTTCTTCACGGTAAAAGTGCCATCGAGATTGGGACTGGCGGCCAAACCATGGCTCCTAAAGACCTCCAAAAGGTTTTCAATTTGAGCTTCATGTCGCAGTCTCATCTGCTCTACCAACTGGATCCAATGCTGGTCTGTCTGAGGGATTTGGGAGGATAGGTCTGTCCATCATTCTCAAATCCGGATTCGAGATTAATCATCTGGGGATCTTTACCAGTTTCCACCTTTTCCTTGGCATGCGAAGGCTCTCCGATTTCAATCATGTTCACTTGGTTATGGTTTCTTGGAAAAGGATTTTTGACTGTATTAGGCCCCTCAAGGACTTCTATCTTTCCTTGCTCTATTAATCCTTGGATTGCCTTTTTCAGGGGGACGCAATCATCTGTCAGGTGCCCATGGTACTGATGAAAGGCACAATGCTTGGAGGTATCCAAAGGAGCATTGGGGTTTCTAGGTTGATAATTATCTAAAGGCCGGAGCAAACCTTCTTTTTCCAAACCTCTGAAGATATCACTCAAAGGCATCCCAAAGTCTCCCAAGCCTTGGCACCGGGATATGGACGCATCAGGTTTCTTGGGAACAAAGGGAGTGGCATTGTTCTGATCTGTTCCGAATAGAGTGGCGGGAGTCGTGTTGGAGGTGGAAGAAGCCCGGTATCTGTAAGCAGTTGCAACAACTTGCTGTTGATTGTAAGCCCTCTTAAATTTAGCCCCGAAATTGACCATTGCCCGCAGATCCGGATAGGGGAAATTGCTAAGTGAGGCCCTTAAATGCGGCTTCAAGCATGACTGGAAGATGTCTAACTGCTCCTCGTCAAAGGGAGGGATGGCCATTTCACTGAGCTTCAAGTTCCACATTTTATAAAAATCCCCAATATTCTCATCAGGGCGCTGCATCGTCGTCTGCAGGTCAACTCTGTTTGTCTCCCATTCCAAGTTGGCTTTATACTTATCTGTGAAAGTACTGGTAATTTTTTCTCAAGTAGCCCTAACTTCAGGCTTCAATCGAAAGAACCATTTCAAAGCTCTTGACTTCAAAGAGAGACTGAAGTAGTCGGCCAACTGCTGGTTTGTGCATCCCTTAGCTTTCATTGCCAAAGTATAGGTGTCCAAGTGAGTTTTAGGGCACGCACTCCCGTCAAACAAGTCGAGATTGGGCATCACGAACTTGTGAGGCAGGGGTGCAATTGAGTCGGGATCTGTAGGCCGAAGAGCAGTGTTCTTTTTGACAGTCAATTCAGCAAGCTGCGCTTTCATTTCCTTGTGTTGCTCCATAAACCATGCCAAATGGGGATCCAAAGGTGGAGCGGTAATGCCTGAGCCGATATTTGAGCTAGGAAGAGGACTAGCTGTTGGTGGTGCATTGGTGGAAGGAATACCATATACCGGAGCATAGGTGAAAACCTGTCCTTGGCCCAAATTATCCTGGGGAGTGTAGGTAGGAGCCTGGGCAAAGGGATAGAACCCATCGGCTTGCTGTTGGCTTCCAAGGGGCAGACCTGAGGTAGCCGGATAGCTCGGGTTTCCAGAGTGAGACTCATAAGTAGGCTTAAATGCGGGTTGCTGTCCCTGGTTGTTAAACTGCGTGGCTGGCTATGGAGAGGGTATATAACCGGGAGGATACTGTGGTCCTGGTTATTCAGATGAGACCGGGACATGGTCTTGCTAGCCCATTGGGCCTTGGGTGAGAAATGGGTTTGTGGGAGCTGGTGAGGTATTAAGAGCAGCTGAGCCAACATCATTTTGAGGAGGGGCTCCTGACTGTTGCCCTAGATCGAACTGTGGTGGCGGCATTCCAAACTGTTGCTGTGGTACTTTGAACTGTTGCTGTGAAGGTCCGGACTGATCGGTTCCAAACTGAGGCGGGATCCCAACTTGCTGTGGCATTCCGAGGTACCCCCAACCATGGGAAGACATCCCGTAATGACTTTGTCCCCACTGAGGAACTGCGAACTGGCTTGTCCTGTCAGGCTGGATGGATCCGGTAGTCTGTAGTTGGGGAGCTGGCTGACCCAAAGATCGAGGAGCATGGGCTCTGGTAGTGGTACCATAGGAGGTTGGTGATGGCATTATGGAGTAGTCAGGGCGACCAAGAGTGGGATTGGGGTCCTCCTCTTCTTCCACGGTGAACGTACCATCGGGGTTAAGACTAGCGGCCAGACCATGGCTCCTAATAGCCTCCAGAAGGCTATTCATCTGTGCTTCCTGTCGCAACCTCATTTGTTCAGCCAACTGATTCCACTGCTGTTCTGTTTGGGGAGTCCCGAGAGGCAGAGTGATGTTGTCCCCATCGTTACCAGCTGATGCAGACATTCTGAAACTCGGAGTCGAAGCAAATGGTGAGGCTGACGATGCGCTTGAATCTTCCCAACTGATAAGACGGTGACCCGGTGCCCGAAACCAAGCTTTGTGAGGAGCTGCAGAGGGAAAGACACGAGGGTTCAGATATTTGGGAATGAAGGTGGGTAGGTGTTTGGGCTCAGGGCTCATGCGACATGCAGTTATTTGTTTTTGTTTACTTAAAACGTGTTTTATTAAAACCTAAGCGGTTGGAAAAGATTGCTCTTCTTTTTCGCAAACTACTCTAAGTCCTGGATCAGTGGGTCCCATCACTACGCTACAGACCCTCAACCTGTAACCTCAAACAAGGGTTCTGTAAGGCAAGCAGGTCCTATCGACCGAAAAGAAAAACGATCCTAAAGTCTGACGGGTAATCGAGTCTTAACGCGTATTCAATGTAAATTACGGACAAAGCTGACGTCAAAGGTCAAGATCATGTTAAGGGACTCGGCGGAAAGTCGGCATGGCTCGGACTGATAAATGTCCATAATTGATCTTGACCTGTCGTCAGTTAGGCCGTAATTAGACATGGCATAATCGTTAATCCTTGATGACTCAGTGTCATGCCGGGAGTCGGTGCATAAGTTGTGCAAGTCAAAGTCAAAGTCAAGGCGCCAGTCAAGATCGGGTCAAAATCCATGACGGAAAACCGGCATGAATTCGACTGATTAGGGCCTCCGAAAGATATTGACTTGGCGTGCCGACTAAGGTTTGACTGGCACGGTGTATACACAGACAGGGCATGACACGGACCAAACTAAAAACCAACCGGGTCTCGGACAAAGTGTGTCACGAACAAGTGCATGGTCGACACGAGGCTCCAAGGGATGTTTGGATAGTCCCGTGCTCGCACCGAGAGGCGTAGTAAGGTCAAACGGGCTGCTACCGGGATTTTCCCGGATTAAGAACGTAGTGTGCAGTGTAAGGTCAAGTGCGCGTAGTGTGCGGGCAGTCTAAATTATTTTTCTGAGTAAAATAGAAATTTTTACATGTGTCTTAAGAGCATGATGCATGCAAAAGATTTTGAAAATGTTTTTTTTTTTTTAAATATTTTCAAAATATTTATGAAAGCAAGTAAGCACATAAACACATAAGCACATAAAATTCAAACAGTTAAGGAAACGGGTCTGACAGTCAAAATTGTGATTTTTACGGGACAGTCAAAACGATAATAACGCAAAAAAGGGAACACACACACACATATATACAAATGGTTTCAAGTGCTGGGACGAAAGTTTGACCCACAAAAGCTTCTTTTTTTTTGAAATGATACCGGTACGTGATTTTGTTAGACCATAGTTTATCCCAAGCCTCGGGTTAGAAAGCGGTACGGGAAGCTTAATGGTTTCCACCTATATATCAAGTACCATTTTTTTTACTAAAAAAAAGCTCATTACCTTTCCCCAGCGGAGTCGCCACTGTGATGTACCCGATTTTATTTGAAAATCAACGGAGTCACCACGCCGTTTTTAGTTTAAGGGCCAAAACTTTGAAAAATGCCCGAAAATGAGAGAAGTGAGTTCGGAGGTCACGTTACACTCCGGGAAGAACGATTAGCACGTTCACCGGGAATGCCTCGTAAAACGAGTCTTCCAAACTTGAAACCATTTGTATGTGTGTGTGTGTGTTTTGAAAAAGGGATTTTTTGGAAATAAAAGTTTTGACTGGACTGGACTGAAATTAATCGAAACAGTATGTTTCTGTGAGTGAAAAAGGACTGAAAACAAAAATATATGCCAATGTCATTCATGTCCGCGCGGATCAGGACGAGGCTCAATCCTGTCCGCGCGGATAAGGCAGTAGAGTTCATTTTTGGCAGCTTTCCAGTCTGATTCTGTAATTTTCAGAAAGTCAACTGGATTTACAGAATCAGAACTGGAGTTGCAACAGAAAAATGTCAAATAAAAACATTTTTGGATTTTGCATTCATGCTTGTCCCCACTTTTCTTAGGCTTTGATTAGTGATCACTAAGCATGATTAGTAGTGATCTACTATATCAAGCCATCATGAGGGTACATTAGGACTTAGAAGCATTTCATTTGCTTGGGATGGGGAGATTTGACATAAAATAAAGATTAATGTATGAAAATGGAATTTAGGTTAAATGTGTATCAACTTTAGAGTGGATTTCTAAGATGGTCATTAAGATGACCATCCTTGAGATCTTTAAACTCAATGTATCAACTTCACCTTTTTGTAACCTAGGAACCATAGTGATCTTCATCCATGAAAATTGTTCCAAGGTGGAGATCTTAGGCTTTAATGGAGGGTTGTCACAAGAAAACAAGATATTGACCATTAAGATGATCACCATGGAGATTAAACTCCAAGATGACCATACTTAGGTCAAATGGATGCAAGTGCTAGTAAAGAAAGAAGACATAAAGATTAACATGAACATAAAAATTTAGATCTTTGTGGAAGATCATCCATGGAGATGAACTCCATGGAGATCTCCCTAGATCCAAGGACTAGAGGGAGGGGGATCAACAATAAAGAAGTAGATAATGAAGATTTAACAAGTAGATAAACAAGATCTAAAGAAATATAGCAAAATATCAAGATTTAATGAAGGTGATGCTTGAACAAGGATAAGTTTTGTGAAAAGAAGGAGGGTTTTACCAATGGTGACACCCTATCTTCTTGGATTAGAGTTTTGACTTGAGGAGTATCAAGATTTAGTGTTTGAATTTGTGTTTAGGGCTTGTGTTTGAGATATTTCAAGGCTTAGAAGTGATTTGGTAGTGGATTTGAGGTTAGATTTGATGTTAAATTGGAGTTGTGGGAGTGTTTAAGGCTGTTTTGAGGTGGAATTTCGGTATAGTAACAGTAGGGAATGATGTTTGTTGTTTTTTTAAACTGAGAGAGAAGGGTTGAATTTATAAGCTGGATTAGGTTTCAATGATGTCCGCGCGGATGAGACTGAGTCTCATTCTTGTCCGCGCGGATTGGAATGTAGGCGTGCCTGATTTTGCAGAAAAGCAGTTTTGGCTACTTGCATTTAATTAAAAGTTGGTCAATTTTTTGGAAATGACTCTTTTCAGCGAGATCCAACTTATTTTTGTTGTTCCTTTAAGGTCCTTCCTTGTTTAAATTGCCTTAGGAAGTGACCAAAATGCCCTTAAATGTTCATTTGACGTGAAAAACGTTAAATTGGGCTGAAGAAACATTGGCGGTTCAGATTGGGACACTTACAGCCCCACATATAAAACGATTTACAAAAAATGATTTCGTAAAATATTTTTCAAAAAATGAAAATATTTTTCGTAAAATGACTTAAAAATATGCCAAAAACTTATAAAAAATGCGTTTTTTGTTAACTTAACAAAAAACGTGATTTAAATAACTCTCTCACTTTCTCTCACTTAAACTTAAACGCAAACACGCTTCTCTCTCTATAAGCAAATAACAGAGAGGTCGTCTTCCTCACCAAATCTCCTCACCGGCGTTCCCTAAATCACCTCCCAACCAAACAACAAATTAATCCTTCCATAATCGCCTCACCGTGTTCTCTCTCTCTCATCTTCGAGCTCTCCCAAAACCGGCGACCTTCACCAAACAACGCCCATGTTCCAAAACCGTTCACCACCGGCGACCCAATCACCTAAATCGCCTAAACAGTTTTTTGTTAATGGAGGTTGAGGATGACTTGATTCATCCAACGAGCGGCCATGATTACATTCTCAAAGGTACTGAACTCCAAACAACACCGGATTTCAGATCGTACGAATCAAATTCAACGCAAGCTCCGACAACAGAGACCAATACTACTGGCGAAGACTGTAATACCGCGGCAACGGCAACAATCCGGAGGTGGAATCAGTCATGGAGCTAGTTCGGAAATCCACAGGAGTATGTGGTGTAAAATGCGAATCGATTTGTTGATTATGACGATGTTTTCTTGAGGTTTAATTGATTTTGAATGCCCAGTTTAATTGATTTTGAATGCCAGTCTATGTTTTTTCGAGTGCCAGTACATGTTAATTTGAGTACCAGTTTGAGAATTTGATGCATTGGTGGACTGGGTAATTAGATGCCAGTGTATGTGTTTTGGAGTGCCAGTCCATGTATTTTGGAGTGCCAGTTAGTGTATAATAGAATGCCAGTAAGTGTGTAACTGAGTGTCAATGTATTTTTTGAATGCCAGTTTTTGTAATTTTGAATGCCAGTCCATGTTTTTTTGAATGCCAATTCATGTTTTTTTGAATTTCAGCAAAAATAATTATCAGTGTTTTTGAGTGCCAGTATATGCATTTTTGAGTGCCAGTAAATGTGTTTTCAAATGCCAGTCCATGTATTTTTGAATGCCAGTGCTTGTATTTTTGAGAGCCAGCAAAAATATTAGTGTAACAAAGTGCCAGTGTTAGTGTAACAGAGTGCCAGTGTGAAGAGTGCCAGTTCATGTATTTAAAAGTGCCCGTGTAAAAAGTGCCAGTTTCATGTTTATAAAATGCCAGTATGAAATCACTGGTCATTTGTAATATTAACACTGGCATTTATCATGGTTGCCAGTAATTACAAAAATGCCACCGTTTATTTTGAACATGGTTGCCAGTAATTACAAAATTGCCACAGTTTATTTTGAACAGTGCTTTGAAAAACACGTTTTTTCTTATCTTAAGAAAAAACTAGTTTTTTATAAGACCAACTCTAAAATATTTGTAAATTTTTAGCGTTATTTGAATAATAAGTATTTTCTAAATTTTTAATCAAAATTTAATCAAATTAAATACCGAAAAAGTAGGACTATTTTTAAATAAGAAGTACTCCGTATGATATTAACTAGCAAAATTTAACTTTGCAAATGTATGGTGTTATTAAAAAATTGGTATAACTTGCATACTATTCCCTCTATGCTAAAATAAATTTCGAAATAAAAATTAACAGAAAATTTTGGGGGAACTCTGTTTCCCCCAAACTTATAAAAAGTCTTGTTTTTAAAAAATTCAAGGCAAAAACTCAGTGTTTTAAGACATAAACTCGATGTTTTAGTTGCTAATCTTAACTCGGTGTTTTAACGCCTAAACTCGATGTTTTAACTTCTAGGTATTTTAACGCCTAAACTCAGTGTTTTAAGCTCGAAACTCAATGTTTTACGCTCGAAACGCAAAACTAGAAAGTGGACTTTTTATAACTTATGGAGAAACAAGTTTCCCCCAAAATGGACTCTTTAATTTGCTTTTGATATGGAGCAAATTTGATTTTTTTTGGACATTTATTTTATAACGAATAGAGCCGTCAATTCGGGATAACGGGACGGGGCGAAACTATGATATCCCGCATGGCGGGACGGGTCGTCCCGAATTCTTCGCGGGCCTAAAATACCTCGTCCCGCCCCAAATCTACATCGGGACGCAAGATAATACGGGACAATGATGGACAAGAAGACTCTAATATTATAAAACTAAAATCCAATTGAGGTGATGTCAAAACATTAAATTGAAAATATAAAATTAATCTTTTACAATCCAACAAGATCAAAACTTCTTAATTTTATAAAATAGATTAATCAACACAAAATACAATAGTTGAAAAAAAAACACTAAAGATTAAGTGCTAAAATACATTTGAGATTAAAATAATATAAAATTAATATTAAAACCAAAAAATGCGGGACGTCCCGTCCCCTCCCGCTTTGTCTCACGTGCCAAATGAAATGTCCCACGTAGGCCCAATTTTATACGGGATTAAAATATGCTATCCCATCCCATCCCATTTATACAATGTAACGTTTCGACGGGACAATCCCAAATTTACTGCTATGCTATAATAGACAAACAAGGGAGTATTAAAACAAGAATAGTTTGCAATTTGATTCCTGACTTTTACTCAGATTTGCAAAGTTGTATTAATAAGTGTAATAATGCCAATTGGTATACTATCTTTATACAATACAGTATGTTGCAATTTGGTGATAAAACTGACGAGGTGTTATTTATTTAACGAATTCAAGTTCTCATTAGGACATGGCCTTCTCCGCGGCATGGCCGTGCTAATTTAGGCCAAAGATTGTACTGCTTGCCACATTTATGCACAAGTTCTCATTAGGACATGGCCCTGCCACCTCATCTTTGTCCTCTTGATCAATGTTCGCTTGCCCAAGCTTGTACTCGTCCCGTGCTACATCATAATTACACTTGATGTCGCAGAAAATGTGCTTATCAATCTTTCTCCACGTGATAGGACTATTCACCTTATTGGGATTGGAGCCAAAACCAAGGAGAGGATCAAAACCATGGAGGAGCAGAAAATCGGAGGGACTGTCGAGGTGGGCGACCGCCCATAGAGGAGGTGGGCGACCGCCCAGTAGAACAGCTTGTGGCGGACGGTTTTTTCTGCAAGGGGCGTGTGAGGAGTTTTGGAAGTGGAATTAATTTGGTAACAAATTAGTATTCCTAATTTATGTGATACTCCTTCCATGTCAAGGACTCCGGATAAATCAGGTTTTGATTAGAAATAGGTTTTGTATCCCTATAAATATATTGTGACTACCACCATAATATTTGTACTAAAAAGGGGAGAAAGTTAGGATATCAAGGAGAGCCACAAAGTAGTATCTAGGAGGGGGCCGGGGGCCTAGGAGAGCCATGGGGGCGATCCTACAACCCGGCCATGTCTGTGTTATTTTGTGTGTTCTTGGAGAGGTGAGATAATATATATGAGAGATTGCTCATGGAGAGTTACTATGCTAGATCTGTGTGAGTGCATATGTAAAGTTGTAATCCTTCATATATTATTATAGTGATATCCTGGCTTGGTGCCTCCGGATGTAGCCACATGTGGTGGCGAACCGGGTTAACAATTCTTGTGTTCTTGTGTGTGTGGTGTTCTTGTTCTTTCATATATCATGTGTTGATTTATTTTTTCCAAGTTGATGACTGCTAGTATGGGCTAGTGGATGAGGTGATCCCCCCAAATTTCACAACAACTGGTATCAGAGCTTTGGTTCGAGATCTAGGAGAGATCCAAGGTGAAGAAAAGAAACAACAGATTTTTCATGCAGATTCTTCGTGTGGAAGACGTGCAGGGATCTGAGAGCTTCTAGGGTTTATGGTTGAAGCATGACACGTGCCAAATAGGTCTACGATCGTGCGGAAGATCAGTAAGTCTGAAGAGTTCGTTTGTTTCTTATTGAGATCTGCAGAAATTCGAGGTGGAATTTTGGAGATGCAGAGATCAAGATGGATCTGGAGATGTTCAAGGGTTTATTGGGACAGTCAAGGTGGTTGGAGAAAAATATGAAAAAAAAGGAGTCTAAGCCGGAGGAGTTGGTGAGACCAAGTAGGAAATCGTGGAGGAGTTTTCTGTTGAGCTGGGCGACCGCCCATGGTGGTGGTGGGCGACCGCCCACATGGACAGAAAGTATGGCTCGGGGGAATTCAAACTTGGGCGACCGCCCATGGCGTGTTGGGCGACCGCCCATGGCGTGTTGGGCGACCGCCCATGTCTCGGGGTGGGAATTTCTGCAGCTGATTTGTTTCCTATTTTGATACAATCTCTTCTTGCAAAGGTGAGTGGTATAAGTCGGTTGGATCACGTGGGAAGAGGAGGACTTCTCGCAAACGACGGATGAGGGGTAAGGAGGATGTTGTACTCTACCAAAAACATCAAATTTCGTTCTGGGTGGGAGCAAGAGGCTTGGAGACCGGCCTGTTGGTGTAAAAAGGAGAGACATCAATAAACGGTGTGTTAGGGTGGAGAGGTGACAATATGTAGCTGGCCAGCAAGGAGACAGTCACAAGTACCTAACAGAGAGCGAGAAAAAAGACCACAAGAAGACAATGCAAGAAGCAAGGTGTGTCCGAGTTTCATGGGGAGCATTGCAAGGGGAGTGGATCTAGGAGGGAGAAGGCGAAGTTAGTCTTGCAAATAAATCAAGGTAGAAGTTGATTTGGGAAGGCAAGAAGGATCTAACACGGAGAGGTTGAAGCGTCGCTTGGTTTCAACTCGCCTTATTACTTGGGCGTGGAGGCTCATGGTGGAGGAGCATGGAGGCTCAACATGGTGGTGAAAAATATTTGGTGGATCATTCTCAGGTGGGAGTATGATGGGAGCATGTCACAATGGTGGTTTATGTCTCCAGGTGGGAGATTGTTGGGATTGGAGCCAAAACCAAGGAGAGGATCAAAACCATGGAGGAGCAGAAAATCGGAGGGACTGTCGAGGTGGGCGACCGCCCATAGAGGAGGTGGGCGACCGCCCAGTAGAACAGCTTGTGGCGGACGGTTTTTTCTGCAAGGGGCGTGTGAGGAGTTTTGGAAGTGGAATTAATTTGGTAACAAATTAGTATTCCTAATTTATGCGATACTCCTTCCATGTCAAGGACTCCGGGTAAATCAGGTTTTGATTAGAAATAGGTTTTGTATCCCTATAAATATATTGTGACTACCACCATAATATTTGTACTAAAAAGGGGAGAAAGTTAGGATATCAAGGAGAGCCACAAAGTAGTATCTAGGAGGGGGCCGGGGGCCTAGGAGAGCCATGGGGGCGATCCTACAACCCGGCCATGTCTGTGTTATTTTGTGTGTTCTTGGAGAGGTGAGATAATATATATGAGAGATTGCTCATGGAGAGTTACTATGCTAGATCTGTGTGAGTGCATATGTAAAGTTGTAATCCTTCATATATTATTATAGTGATATCCTGGTTTGGTGCCTCCGGATGTAGCCACATGTGGTGGTGAACCGGGTTAACAATTCTTGTGTGTGTGGTGTTCTTGTTCTTTCATATATCATGTGTTGATTTATTTTCTCTAAGTTGATGACTGCTAGTATGGGCTAGTGGATGAGGTGATCCCCCCAAATTTCACAACACACCTGACCCCTTGACCTGAAATCAGAACCCAAGACTAGCCGGATGTGTCTCCGGCTTAGACCCTCGGGCGTGAGAGTAAGTATATGTATTGGAGAGCAAAAATGTATTGAACAAAGATAATATTCAGATAAAAAAATTGCAGTTACCTCAAAACCGTTGTAGTGGTAATGTATTTATAGTTGATGTAGGTGGTATATTTGGTGGGGCTACATGATCTCCGTAATTTATGAAACGGTTACTTGTCATGCAGACGTGCCCAGGGATAGCTCCTGAATTATAGGAAACCAGTTATGGAAACAATAACTGCACGTGCGTCTGTATTCTTTAGGTCGACGCTAGCTTGGCAGGTCGAGGTCGCCATTTGGGGTTTGGTCGACCTGACTGATGGGTAGAGCTGGATCGTACCCGAAGTAGAACTTGGATCGTAAGGTCGGACTAAGTTAGGTCGGGACCTGGTGGGTCGGACAATGAACTTGAATCGACTGTTCTATAAGATGGGCCTTGAGCCATGTAATAATTGGGTCTAGCCCACTGAGAACGTGGCGGAAATAATTGATTAAGGACTGGGCTTCACTCGCTTGGCCTAGCTCGACACTTTTGATATGTTCAGTGGCCCCCCAACTTTCTGAGTTGATTTTGTCGACCAGGAAGTTAAAGGAATTTTGACGAATATTGTTGTGACTCGAAGGTCGCTACTCGCTCTGACGTTTAGTCGACCAAAGATGACGTGGCTCAATCCTGGACGTCCACAACAAACGGCCAGATCTGGAAGAGAGCCTTTTTTCCGTAATCATTATTATTTTGACGTTTGAGAGACCGTCTTGAAAAACGTTTCCGCATTCAATTAGGAAAATAAGACTTTTGAATTTTCCTTCTCCTTTTCAATTACTGAGGGTATAAAAGCACAAATCCTTCTCCTTTACGAACTTTTACCCTCTCCAACCTCTTGTGCAACTCCGGCGAAGGCGGCAAAAAAGGCAATTGATTTAACCCGAGCTTTCGTCTCCGTCAGTAACCCCTCTTCATTCGAACTAATTAAGGTATTTTTCTTTTCCCTCAGTATTAGGGTTTTATTTCTGCAATTTCTTCAATTTCACCATGGCTAGGACTTTTAGTTGTGAGCCCGAAGCTTGGTATAGTTATTGTAGTGTAAATCGAAGGGTTTATAAGCACTTGAATGGGGAGTGGAGAGAGATAGCAATGGAGGAATGTACTTCAATTTTGACTCGATGGAGATTACGTTTTACCGAATTGACCTTACCTGTAGGAGAGAATCTAGGTGCTTTAGAGTCAAATGATCCCAGAATTGTGTCTTTCAATCTTTTCCATGAACTCCTCGATCATATAGTTGTGTTCTACATTCAAGGTCCCAATAAACCCTCTTTCCTTAGGAGTAGGACGGGCTTTCCGGGGGAATCTAGGTCGCCCCTTAGTGTGTCTGTTAGGTCCCTTGAGACTGCGTATAGAACTGATTCCCATGTTTCCCCTTCTTCTTGTACAGATATGGCGACACAAGGAGAAGTTAATGCCTCGACCTCTTCAAGCCCACGCATTGTCGATGCATTTGGGACTTCTGTGGTGTCTGGAAAGAATGAAAGGGGATATGTGCCTCCAAGGCCATTCAGAGGTAAGCAAAATTTTCCATCTTGGATAAACATGGTGTACAATTTCTGTGAGGTGGATAAGAAAGAATTTGATATCACTCTTTATAGTAAGAAGGACTTCTTTTCCCAGTTTGGTGATACTTATGAGGAAGATCCTACTAGGGTGGCCTTCTACTATGGTCAATTTGAAGCCGGCCTGAGGTTACCCTTGGATCCATTTATAAATGAGTTTTTAGAATACTCGAATGCACTGCCTCTCCAACTAGGAGCCAACACTTACAGGGTACTGGTTTGCTTTGCTATGGTTTGCAGGTTCTTAGGGTATGAACCTTGTATGAGAGTGTTTAGGGAGTTCTTTAGTGTCAAGTTTGATAAGGACAATGGGATAAGCACCCCTTCCAAGCCAAAATCCCCTAAGTTGTTCATCAACCTCCCCAGTAAAGCCAGTGGTTGGAATTCTTACGTGGTAGTAGTAGAGAGTAGAAGAGGATGGGAGTTTCCTCTGCCCAGTGCCGATTCAGAAGTTGTGAGGGAGCAGGATTATTGGGAGCCATATTGGTATGCAGATCTGTATAAGAAGTTGGTGGAGCTCGCAAAGAGGGGACCCATCAGTTGGGAGGCTTTGGGGACCACCAAGAACAACTACATCCAAGCTGGTATGATGATCAGTGAGGGGGGTGTTGTGCCCTTGGTCCCAGTTGTTAGATGTCAGAGGTATCCAGATTGGGTTACCCATGAGGGAGCTCGATTCAGGTTTGAGAGAGAGTGCCACTTCTGCAAGAAGACTGCCAATTATTGTAAGGATCATGGAGAACACTTTGGGGGTAAGAGTTCTACCACTAATTGTCCCTTGACTCATCCATTGCTTGCTTCCATGTAGATTATTAGCTCGTACATTGAACTGATAGGTCGCATGTAGAACTCGTTAACTCGCATATGCTTTAACTCGTAGATAATTCATTCTCAAGTATAACTTTCAGCTCGTATGATCCTACTCGTACATAGAATTGACAGCTCGTATGTAGAACTTCCATTTGTCTATCTAACCCTTCGTGATTTTTATGTCGTGCAGTTCTAACTCCCGAGTAAGAGGCGAACATGGGTCGAACCATTAATGTAAGGAAGAGCAAGAGAAGTTGTGGGGCAGCCAATGCTAGGGAACATCGAGAGCGAGAGGGTACTCAGCGCCAAGAGCTCTTGAAGTTGGTAGATGTGGATATCACCAATTCTATTCCTGTGGAGGACAACCTTGAGGAACTGGAGGAGGGGCGAGTTGAAGGTGATGTCCAAGGGGTCGAAGAGGGTGATGCTGCTGAGGTGGACGGAGCTGAGCAAATTGAGGAGCCCGTCAAGGAGGTTGCCAGGGCTATAACTCGAGCCCAAGCCAAATCCAAATCCAAGGCTGCTTCCAAAGCCAAGTCACACGTCATAGATGTGGATGAGGAGGAGGAAGAGGATGATAATGCTCCCTTGAGCAAGAGAATCAGGATTGGGAAGTCCAAAGCCAGCTCGAAAACTGACCAGGTCGATGCTACTGAGCAGGTGGAAGCTGAAGTTAGGGGCCCCCAGTCTTCTCCCATCCGATCATACTCCGAGTTGGTTCAAGCTCGTGTTGACGAGTTGAGCGAGGTTGCTCCCCTGGTTGCGATTAATTGCTTGGCTAGGGAATATCCTGAGCTGGAGTATGGCCAGGTAGTGGTGAGGAGGGGAGCTGACCAGGATTTGGTCAAGAAGTACACCAACCGGGCCTTGACTCCAGAAGCTTGTCGTGCCAGGGTCGGGCTAGCTCACTCCGAGGTAATCCTTGTAATTTTTTGTATTGCTGCTTTTATTCTTCTCGCTTGTCTCAAATCTCCACTTTATTTCTGATCGACCTGATCCCCTTTCTGTATTCGTTATTTCAGTCTCTTGCTATGATAGATTTATCTACCAGCTATTGGAAAGCTGCTGAGGAGCAGGAGAAGCTAGCCAAGACTATGTTAGCTCGCAAGAACGAGGAGTTGAAGAAGATGGAGGAAGATCACGCCAAGCTGAAGGAGGAGCATGAGAAATTGAAGGAGACCCACTCTGACCTCGATTCTGCTTATGATGCTTTGAAACTCTTGAAAGACAATGAGGTGAAGGCCAAGGAAGAGGCCTGGGGCAATTTGGGTGTGGCCAACAAGGAGCTGAGTGAGCTCAAAGAGGAGAAGAAGAAGATGGCTGCAGATCTGGAATTGGCGACCCAGCAGTTAGAGGAGGTGCCAGTTACCTTAGCGAAGAAGCAAGAAGAGCTGGATGCTGTGAGGCTTCAATGGGGGGTGGAGCTATCTGCTGCCATCAAGACTGCCAGGGAGGAGGCCGTGAAGGCCTACAAGGAGAGTGACGAGCTCCACGATCACATCACAGACAAAGCAAAAGGATTTTTTGATGTAGGTCGGAGCCATATGGCTCAGCGCATCGTGGTGGATCCTTCTATCAACATACCGGTTGAACAACTGGCCAGGTGGGCATTAGAGGACCAATATAACACGGCAGCTCGCCAGGGTCATCATCTGGTGCCTTATACTGATAACGATTTGGAGCTTATTGCCAAGGATGATGAAGAAGCAGATGCTGAGCCATGGGTTCCCCCTCCAGTTGAGGCTGTTAATTTTGACACCATTTTGGTCGAGCTTGAGGAACCCGACGAGCTGGCATTTGAAAGCGATACTCCTCAACATGGGTTTTATGAGTCGGGTAAACTCGTGGGTCCTCAGCAACAAGATGAAAGTATAGGTGATCAGGCTACCACCAGCAACCAAGTTGAAGCTGCGTCCTCCTCTTGAATTTGATTTGAATAGTTATGTAACAGACAAGTTCCAAACACCTTTTGATTTTGTATTTTGTTACTGCTTGAATGCCTTGGCCCAGCTTTTGGGAGGCATAATATTTCGTAACTTTAATTTGCCTAAGTCTTGGCCCGTTTTGGGAGACTTAGTTATTTTTAATCGTAGCTGACTTTCCGTCATTGTGTGTTGTATGCTTTTGATTCCAGCATGTGTGTGTCGAGCCATATGTAATAGGACAAATAAGTCGCCCTAAGCTTAAGGTCGGCCTGGTCTTGTGGCGACTCGGTCGACCTTAGACTTGTAAAGATTTTTTGCAAACGAGATTGACTCAGAGTCGAACCTGTTTAAGAGATCATAGCTGACGAAGGGTCGAGATTATTAGAATGAAGTTGCCCAAGGGTCGGACTTGTTAAAGGAACAAAGCTGATTAAGAATTGAACTTGTTAGAACGAAGCTGACTAAGAGTCGAGCTTGTTAGAACGAAGTCGACTAAGAGTCGGACTTGTTAAAGGAACAAAGCTGATTAAGAATCGAGCTTGTTAAAATGAAGCTGACTAAGAGTCGAGCTCGTTGAAATAAGTGAAACACAAAGTTTGGTCGAATAGAACTGCGATTTTTTATTGAAGTAGGAACATGCTTACATCAAATGGGAAGCTAGAACTATGACAAATTCAAACTTGGAAACTGCATTAACTTTGAACTGAACTAGAAATAGTATTTGATAAGGTGAGTGGCGTGCCATGGATGATTCAACTCTTCACCTCCTGGGTGGGCAATCATGTAAGTCCCCTCCTTGATGACTCGAGTAACAATATAGGGACCTTCCCAGTTGGGAGATAGCTTGTTCTGTTGGGTTCTCCTTCCTATTTCCTCGATCTTTCTTAACACATGGTCACCCACTTGGAATGATCTCGTTTTCACTCTCTTATCGTGGTAACTCTTTGTTCTTTGTTTGTAGTTGACCATTCGCAGATAAGCGATATCTCGCTTCTCGTCAATCAGATCTAAGTCGATCAGTCTGTTGATATCATTCTGCTCTTGATCAAAGAATACCACTCTGGCTGTAGGAAATCGCAATTCAGCTGGAGCCATGGCCTCTGACCCGTATGCTAGAGCGAATGGGGTTTCCCTTGTAGGCCCCCGAGTGGTTGTGCGAACTGCCCAAAGAGCAAGGGGGAGTTCGTCCAACCAGTTGCTACGTCGACCTACCAAGCCCATCTTAAGTGAGGATAGTACGAGCTTGTTTGCTGCCTCAGCTTGCCCATTTCCTTGGGGGTATGCAACAGATGACTGCCAATGTTTGATCCCTACTCGATTCATTTCTTCTTCGAAAGCCCTGGAGAATTGTAAGCCATTATATGATACTATAGCTCTAGGGATCCCAAATCGACACCAGATGAAGTCATATATAAAGTTGATAGCATTTTCCTCTATGATGCGAGCTAGTGGCTTAGCTTCGACCCACTTGGTGAAATAATCAATCGCGACGATCACATACTTGCAGTTTCCACGGGCGGGAGGGAAGGGTCCAATCAAGTCGACGCCCCATATATCAAATGGCCAAGCAGCGATCACTGGAGTTTGCTCCGTTGTAGGTAGATGAGGTAGGTTGGCAAACCTTTGACATTGGTCACATTGCTGGACAAAGTCGTGAGCGTCAGCTCTCATGTGTGGCCAGTAGTACCCCAAAGTGATCAATTTGTCGGCTAAAGTTCTGGCCCCCGGGTGTCCACCACAAATTCCACTGTGTGCCTCATGCATTAATTGAGTGATCTCCTGGGGGTGAATACACTTCAGCAGTGGTCTAGTGTAAGATCTCCTGAATAGTATGTCCCCCTGCACTACGTATCTCGGAGCTTTCTTTTTGATAGCTCGAGCTGTCTTCTCGTCCTCAGGGAGCTCGCCTGTATCTAAGTACACCTTCATTTCCTCGATCCAACACTTGTTATAAACCCAATTTCTCGAAGTGTCTTCCACACAATGAATTTGAACTCTTTCATATGATGGGCTCTCAAGGTAAGAGATGGGCTCCTCATGTGGCTCGTCTGAAGTAGCTAACTTCGAGAGTAGGTCGGCCAACTCATTGTCTTCTCGACCAATCCTCTGAATTTCCCAAAACTCTAAGTATTTTATCAATTCCTTCACCAGGTCGCAGTATTTGATCAAGGTGGAGTTTAGCACCTCGTACTCCCCTCTGACCTGATTGACTATTAACTGGGAGTCACAGTATGCCATGATTTTGGTCGCTCCAAAGCACTTGGCGTACTCGATGGCTGCCACCAAAGCTTCATATTCCGCCTGGTTGTTGGAGGCATCAAACTTGTACCTTAATGATTCCTCATATATTGTCCCAGACTCTGGCTCGATCAGTACTATCCCCGCTCCACTAATATTCTTCGTTGCCGACCCATCTGAGTAAACCTTCCAGCATTCGTCGGGTAGACAAGTGACGGGCTGGGACTCTTGCTCCTTCCCTTTAGCTTTCTCCTTTTGAACTCGCACCTCGCTATCTTCCTTAGTGAATGTTAGCTCGACCAATAAGTCTTCCAAGGCTTGAGCCTTCAACGCCTTTCGAGGTCGATACTCGATGTCGAATTCTGTGAGAGCTATTGACCAATTGAGGAGTCGACCTGAACTTTCTGGCTTATGAAGAATTTTTCTCAAGGGTGCATTCGTGAGCACCACGATAGGATGAGTTAGGAAATAAGCTCGTAGCTTCCTTGAAGCTACGACCAAGGCATATGCAACCTTCTCCGCATTGTAATACCTGCCTTCCACATCTGATAGGGTCTTGCTGACATAGTACACGGGCTTTTAAAGCCCCTCATCTTCTCGAACTTGGACTGCTGCAACTGATCGATCACCCACAGACAGATACACAAACAAGGTCTCTCCAGTAGTCGGGCTACTCAATAGAGGAGGAGTAGTGAGGTACTCCTTAAGATGTTGGAACGACGAATGACATTCGGCCGTCCATTCAAAATTTTTCGTCCCCCTCAAAGCTTTGAAGAAGGGGAGAGACCTTTCCGCTGACTTGGCTATGAAACGACCTAGGGCTGCCACCCTACCATTAAGTCGCTGCATCTCCTTTATACTTGTGGGATCCTTCATGTCGACTAGAGCCTTAATCTTTTCTGGATTAGCCTCTATTCCTCGTTGTGACACCATAAATCCAAGGAACTTGCCAGCTGCTACCCCAAAGACACATTTTCTTGGGTTAAGTTTCATGTCGTTTGCTCGCAGATTGGCGAACGTTTCCTTTAGGTCGACTACGTGACGTCCAGTCTTTGTTTTGATGACCATATCGTTGACGTAGGCCTCCATGTTTCGACCAATCTGTGAAGCAAAGACTTTGTTGACCATACGTTGATAGGTCGCTCCTGCATTCTTTAACCCAAATGGCATCATAGTGTAGCAATAGATGCCTCCAGCTGCTTGGAAAGCCGTCTTCACAATTGAAATTACCCGGATCCGAGAGGCAGCGCGGTCGCGCCCCGGCATCTGGCATCTTTCGCGTTGGAGCGATTGTGTCTCACCGTTTTTTGTTTTGTAGAGTCGCCACGCCGTTTTTATTAAGCCCAAAACATTGAAAAAGGGCATCAGTTTAAAGATAATTTTAAACTGTTTTTTGTGTGATGAGATTTTGAGTTCGGAGGTCAGATGACTCCCCGGGAAGAGAATATTAGAATATTAGAGCTCACCCGAGTAGCCTCGTAAAACGAGTCTTTCGGATACCCCTAATATCCTTTAAATGTTGTGTGTGTGTGTGTGTGCTTTTAAAAATGCATGCTGTATCGGATGTCTACATTGTATGCTATGTATGGAAATGTATTGAAATAGTGTAGGAAGGAAGCCTTACCAATGTTGGTTCGTGTCTGTCTTCCGCTGGGGAATAGTGTTTGAGGTCGGAGTAGCGTTCCGGTATGGATCGGGATTGCTTCGGGAGGGACCGGTTGTCCGCGGACAGAGTTTCGGCGTGAGTTGAGGTTGTAGGCTGCGTTCGGGCGAAGGTTCGGCGTGCGTGGGGATCGTCGGGATCACTCGGGCGAGAGGTTCGGCGTGCGTTGTGGTGGCGGGAGTCACTCGGGCGAGTTTCGGCGTGGTTTGGGATCGTCGGTTTGACTCGGAAAGAGCGGGACACCGTGGAAAGACCGACGAGGCCTCGGAGTACCACGAGGGGCCTCGAGTACCTCGAGAGTGCCTCGGGGCAGCGCGGGAGCGTCTCGGGAGCGCTCGGGGAGGCCCGGAGCACCGCGAGGAGCTCGGAAGGCCTCGGAAGGATCCGAAAGGGGCGGGAGTGCCTCAAGAGGACTTAGAGGGGAGCCAGAAGGCTAAGGGAGGAAGAGAGAAGAGGGAGGTGTGTCAAAATGAGGAGGGGGAGCCCTCTATTTATAGTAAAAATTTCGGAGCAAAGAGGTCCGTACGGACCTCCTTGGTTATCCAGAATTTTGGATTTCCTCGATTTGAGGGAATGCAATGATGGTGAATATTACGGAATGATGATGTCCCCCATGCAAGAAGGTCCGTACGGACCAACTCGGCATGCAAAGAGGTCCGTACGGACCAACCATGCATTTGGGTAATCATTTCTTAGGGATTTGAGGGAATATTGTGGACTTTAAGGGGATTCGGTAATTATGACGGCAAAGAGGTCCGTACGGATCAATATTGCTTTCCCAATTTCTGAAAATTCCCAAAAGGTCCTTTTGTCCCTTTTTATCCCGGAAGGCTCCTCCCTTGGTTTGGTTGGGGGTTTGAGAGGGTTTTGAGAGGGTTTTGAGTGCCGAGAGGTCTCAGAGGCTGCGTTGATGAGTTTGCGGTGTTTCCCGTGTGTTTGAAAGGGGTGATCAGTTGGGGTACTTACGAAGCCCCTCGACGGCGTCACTTATGAAAGAAGTGGGGTCGCCGATAAGATAAGGGTCCTAATGGATCGCGTCTTTGGGAGAGGAAGTGACCGTGAGGGTCAATGTGAGGACGTGGTGGTGTCCTTTTGTGTGACCGTTTAGGTCAATAGGCTGGACCTGTGATAGGATTCCTACGTATCCCTGGCGGGAATCAAGCACAGTCGTAGTTCGGGTGTGGGGTGAGTGTTTTGTGAATGCGGGCGTGGTGGTGCCACTGAAGTGTCGTGTGACCGCCGAGGTCGGTGGTAAGGACGTGGTGGTGTCTGGGTGACCGTATAGGTCGATGGGAAGGACGTGGTGGTGTCCTGGGTGACCGTATAGGTCGAGGGTGGACCTGTGATAGGATTCCTACGTATCCCCTGGCGGGAATCAAGCACAGTCGTAGTTCGGAGGTCGTGAATTTGTGAGTGCGGGCGTGGTGGTGCCACTGAAGTGTTGTGTGACCGCCGAGGTCGGTGGTAAGGACGTGGTGGTGTCCTAAGATGTGGTGACCGCCGAGGTCAATTGTGAGGACATGGTGGCGTCTGGGATGGAAATTTTACGATTTTCCTAATCGGGTGGTTTAAGGCCTCGGGCCGGAGATAGAGTGAGGACTTGAATCGTCTTCGGATTGCGGTTGGTGCCACGCCGGAGGACTTTGAATCGTCTTACGGCGGCGGTGGTGCCACGCCGGAGGACTTTGAATCGTCTTACAGCGGCGGTTGATGTTATGAGCGAGGACTTTGAATCGTCTTCGATTGCGGTTGGTGCCACGGCCAGAGGACTTTGAATCGTCTTACGTTGCGGTTGGTGCCACGGCTGGAGGACTTTGAATCGTCTTGGCGACGGTTGGTGCCACGGCCGGAGGACTTTGAATCGTCTTCGGCGGCGATTGGTGCCACGCCGGAGGACTTTGAATCGTCTTGGCGGCGGTTGGTGCCACGTGGAGGACTTTGAATCGTCTTGGCGGCGGTTGGTGCCACGCCAGAGGACTTTGAATCGTCTTCTGGCGGCGGTTGGTGCCACGCTGGAGGACTTTGAATCGTCTTCCGGCGGCGGTTGATGTTATGCGCGAGGACTTTGAATCGTCTTCTAGCCGCAGTAATGCGCGAGGGCTTTGAATCGTCTTCTAGCCGCGATTGATGTAATGCGCGAGACTTTGAATCGTCTTCTAGCCGATTGATGTAATGCGCGAGGACTTTGAATCGTCTTCTAGCCGCGATTGATGTAATGCGCGAGGACTTTGAATCGTCTTCTAGCCGCGATTGATGTAATGCGCGAGGACTTTGAATCGTCTTCTAGCCGCATTTGTGGAGGCATGTTGCCTTGTGCTTCGAGGCGTAGATGCCTTTGTGTTTTTGCATGTTGAGTAGAAAGGTTGGACTTACGATGGCTGCCGGTGCTTGCGTTGCCGTTGAAGTGGGCAAGGATGACGGCCGGTGATTGCTTCACCATTTGGCATTTTGGAGGTGCTTCGTGCCTTGGGACTTGTACTCGGAGGTGTTGGCTCCTTCTTGTGCTTGTTTTGCCGTTGAGTGGGCAAGGATGATGATCGGTCTTTGAGGATATGCAGTCTTGTATGACTTCCCTTTGACTTGTTGGGGAGGAGCTCGGGCTTACTTTGATGGCCGGTGCTTGCGCTGCCGTTGAAGTGGGCGAGGACCGGTCTTACGTCGACGGCCGGTGCTTGAATTGCTGGGGATGCATGACCCTGTAGGGGCCCTTTTCTGTTGGGAAGATGACTTCGGACCTCCAGTGGTTGAGTTGTCGTTGAGCGTTTGGAGGCGTCTTGTGCCTTGATATTCGTGCTGGGAGGTGTTGGCTCCTTCTTGAATTGCCGTCGGGCGTTTTGGAGGCGTCTCGTGCCTTGATATTCGTATTGGGAGGTGTTGGCTCCTTCTTGAATTGCCGTTGAGCGGGCGGTGGTTGAATTGCCGTTGAGCGTTTGGAGGCGTCTTGTGCCTTGGGATTCGTGCTGGGAGGTGTTGGCTCCTTCTCGAATTGCCGTTGAGCGGGCGGTGGTTGAATTGCCGTTGAAGTGGGCGAGGACCGGTCTTACGTTGATGGCCGGTGGTTGAATTGCCGTTGGAGTGGGCGAGGACCGGTCTTACGTTGATGGCCGGTGGTTGAATTGCCGTTGAAGTGGGCGAGGACCGGTCTTACGTTGATGGCCGGTGGTTGAATTGCCGTTGGAGTGGGCGAGGACCGGTCTTACGTTGACGGCCGGTGGTTGAATTGCCGTTGGAGTGGGCGAGGACCGGTCTTACGCTGACGGCCGGTGGTTGAATTGAAGGGTTAGGGACCGTTACGCACTTGGATTTCTTTGGAAAAGGCCTTAGGACGGCCGGGGGCAAAGATTATAAGGGCGGGAAAGTAATTTGGCCACCCCTTGCAAAGAGGTCCGTACGGACCAACAGGTTGCAAAGAGGTCCGTACGGACCACTTTGGTTTCTGATTCCAGGTTTTGACCGGGTTAAATAACCGAGGCCCCCTTCACTTCTTCTTCTCCGGTTCGTGCATCCGAGAGAGAGAAAGAGAAAACCTCCATTGTTAACCAAAATCAAAAATTTTTTGCTTGAATTGCTTGCCATGGTGAAGGATCTCGAAGGAGTCGTCGTCAGCCTTGATCGAGGTGGTCGAGCAACGGATGGAGCTCCAAAGGAATTGGATTTCGTTCGTTCCATCTTCGAAGAACCGGATGTCTTGTATCCGAATCCGGAGGTGCACAATCGTCGCTCTATGAACGTCGGGGAGGTAAGAAATACATTCCGTTTTGATTCCTGCTCGAATTTTTGAATGCTAGAACTAGGTTTTAGTTTTTCGCATTTTTGAATTTTTGTTATTATTTTATGCCTTTTTGTGAAATTCTTGATGAATTGTTGAAAATGGACATGTAAAAATTGTGGGTATGTGTATTTTGTGCGAAATGTGTTGATTAGCTTTTATTTGTGAAAATAAAGTGCTTCTCTAATGAAATGCATGCTTTGGTGTTTTGTACCGTATGCTATTTATGTATGTACATTATGAGAAAAATTATCGTGTAGTGATAATTTTTGTGAAAAAATGTGACATGTGCCGTGTTTTGTGACGGGTTATATGTGAAAGTGTGTGCCGTGTAGGGACGGATTTTTTTTTTTTTTTGAAAAATGTGTTATGCATATGTGTCGTGCCGTGTGTGCCATGTTTTTGGGTGACGGACTTTGTGGGGAAAATATGTGCATGATATATGTGAAAATTATGTGCGACATATGTGCCGTGTTTTGTGACGGGTTACATGGAAAAATTATATGTATGTGAAAATTATGTGCAATATATGTGCCGTGTTTTGTGACGGGTTATATGTGCCTTTATATTAAAATCTTGTGATTGACGTACCTTTCTTTGTGTTTACTGCGGGATGCGGGAGCTTATGGCGGGAAGGCGAAGAGGATGAAGACTTCGGGGATCGCTCGAGGCATTGTTGTTGTGGCGGCGGATGCTGATATTTCCGTGGACGGTAGGCCGAGTCCCGGAGGCTGGTTTATGCTTGGCACAGGTGTGTTCGTTGAGAACACATTTGGGGTTTCGACACGAGGAAGAACAAGAGCGTCTTCCTTGGCCTTTACGAGTGCGGTGGGATACCACCCACACCTTCCATCGAGAGTGGGGAGAGGTGACGGTGACGCCTACCGGCTTTCTTTGCGATCGCGGGCTTTCCTTGAAAGGAGGGCCGGTACGGTGGAGGGATATGATCTCCGATGTGGTCTTGGCCGAGCTGTTGGGCTTTGAGCCTCGTCCTCGCGAGGGCACAGGCATCTTTGTATAGTGACGTGGAGGCGAAGATTACGGCCGGTGTGGGGCCTACATCGGGGTACCGGCCGGGTGACGGCGGAGCGGTTGGCGCGCTCCTTTTGTGGTATGCCTTTGTCAGAGACTTTGTTCTCGAACCACGCGACCGCGGCTCCCTTTGCTCTGTTGGAGAGCTTGATTGACTGGATAGGGTCTGCGACATTGCTTGGGGCGAGCGAGGCTTGGTGAGCTCTACTTCTCCTTGGACCGGTTTAGCGGGGTGTGGCGATTCGTTGGCTTTGTTTTGACTTTGCTTTGGAGGTATGAGTTTATTGCTTTGTTTTGATTTAGCGATCTGTCATTTCTCCATTGTCTTTTGCTGAGCCTTCTCTGTTTTTGTCACGAGGTGTGGTTTTATGAGGTTTTCCGGTGCTTCCCGTGGGATAGAGATCCGGGGGCATTCTTTGCGTACCTGCTATCTTTGGGCTGGGCTCGTACGACAAGGAAGAGGAGGACCCGGCGAGGGGAAGCTCACCATCGCCTACGGGGATGTGCGGGAGCGTACGGAGAGGGTAGCCGGAGGGTTCGTCTTGTTCCCGTGGGCTCGGTATGAGGGGATGAGTTTGAGGGCTCCCGAGGTGACAGCGCGGCGGAAGATCTTTGCGGGGCTTGACTTGTGATGTCATGTATGCAGGGAGAGCGGGTCTTACGCGGCATGGCCGGTGTGCTTCCGTGGCTCAGAGGACCCTCCCTTTGGGATGCTTGATTCCGGGACATGGACGTGCTCGATTTCGAGAGATACCTTGGCGGTGTCGGCGCAGGAGTTCATCTTGTATGGAGAGGAGTACGGGGCCTTCGTGAGGAGGAAGGCGAGGACGCCGCAGTGCGCGCGGGAGAGAGGCGGCCCGCGAGCTCCCGGAGGTTCCGATGCGGGACCGGATTTCACGTATGTCCGCGGGGACGGATCGAGAGGAGGGTATGCATGCCCGTTCCGGAGCTTGAGCTCTGCTTGCATCTGAAGTGGACCCAGATAGATCGGTGAGTGTCTTGACTCTTTTCCATCTTGGCATCTTTTACGTATTTTTCTCTTTTTGTTGTTGAGTATAAGCTGTATTCTTGAGCGTTTCCTTGGCTGCTTGTTGGTGCAGGTCCCGGGGAGAGCTTATGATATGTTGACTCGCCGTTACGTGGCGATGAGGTCGTTTGCAAAGAAGATGGCTTCGAAGATATCTTGCCGGTCTTCGCGACGCGTGCCGGCGTACGAGCCTATGCCTTCGAGGCACTCTGTAGACGTTCCTCCGCCTAGAGCCGAGCCGGAGCCGCAGCAGGAGGGACCTTTGAGGCGGCATAGCATGGATGCCGGGACGTCTTCGGGAGGCTGCGGGGCCTTCGAGGAGCAGCCCTTTTATCGGTTCATGCCTCCGCATGGCGCACGGGGTGAGGTTCCTCGAGCCTTCTTTCTTTGATCCTTTCGCCGGATTTGATCCTTCGAGTACTTTTCGTGGGAGCCTCCGGCGGGTGCTCGGCTATTCGACGACGAGGATGTGACGGGCGAGTTATTTGGGATGCCCGACTTTTCTTTGGAGGACCTCGGCGAGGATGATGATGCTGAGGAGTCTGATTAGGATTCATTTGCTTTCCCTCTTTTCATATCCCTCTTTTTTTTTTTTTGTTTAGCAACAGAGACATTTATGGGTACTGTAATAAAACACTCGTATTTGCACGGCAAACGGCATTTTATTTTAAGATGTAATGTCATTTTATTTTTTGATTCCGGGAATTGTCCTAGAAATTGTTGCTATTATTATTTTTATTTTGTGCATGCCACGTTGAGCGAGAGTGCATTTGTGGGTAGTGTATGTTTGCGGGAATGGCTTTGGCCGATGTTTGGGCGATTTGGAGCAAGGTTTCTTGAGGACGGTGGCTTTTGTCTTGTTTCTTTGGGAAATGGGTTTGTTTGCAAGGAGGTCCGTACGGACATACTTAGCATGCAAAGAGGTCCGTACGGACCAACCTTGCTTTTGGGAAGGACATAAATGCTTTCCGGTGTACGGTTCTTCCTCATTTCCCCATTTGCGGCCATTTTCGAGCTTTCTTCCCCATTTTCTCTAGGAACCTCCATTTTTGCCATGGATTCTTCGTACGTCCCTAGAATTTTGCCGAGGCTTTCGCGGGAGAGGCAAGCACACTTCCTTGAGCGGTTGAAAACGTGGATGCGGCGCCGTATGAGGCATCGAGAGACGGGCTTTCGAGGTAAGGTTTCGTCTTTGCTCGGTTTGGTCTTTTAAGGAGTTGGTTCTGATTGGGATTTGTTGCGGGCTGCCGCGAAGTTACAGGATGTTAGGAGGCACGTGTCTTTGTTTCTCCTATAATGAAATGGTGCCCACTTTTGAGGATTTTCGGGCTTTGATTGGAGGACCGGAGGTGGAGGCCATCTCGCTTCCTTTGATTGGTGGTGTTCTTTGTGAGCGTGAAGCTTGCGAGACTTTCTTCGTACTTCGTTGGAAGAAGTGCGGGGCATGATCCTTGATTCGGGTCATATCGACATTTACGAGCTGCCGGAGCGGTTCATGGTTGATGATGAGTGACGTCTCTTGGGATGTATTTGCCTTGTGCGTGATGGCGACGCTTTTTCTGGTCGGTTCCCTTGGCATTTGTGATGGCGCTTTGCTAGATGTGGTAGGGCACTGCAGCTGGAGAGGATATTGTCCCGTTGGTCTTTGGGGAGACTCTTCATGGTATCGGCCGTCGCGGCCCAGGGATCGTTTTATGAGAGGGGAAGCCCCGCTTTGCTCACCTTGTGGCTGCGAGAGAGACTTCGAGGCCATGTCCGAGGCTCCGACGTCGTTTAGCCCGTGGTCATTTGCTCGGCGACCTCTTGTGTTGGATATGGATCGATCCGCACAGGAGAGATGGATGGCACGGCTTGGTACGCATCGAGATCCGCTGGTGGGTTCCGCTTTGGAGGATTGAGACCGGGAGGATCTTGCGGGAAGGGTCCTACGTTGTCGAGTTCCAGGTTTGTCTTGGTCCTCCTTCTATATTCCGTCGCTTGTTTCCGGCGGTTTGGGATGAAGCGAGGAGCCTTTGTTGGTGGGATGACCTTGCTCTTGCGGAGGTAGTTCCTCTTTGTATGGCGGCTTCGGGTGCCTTCTTGTATTTTACGAGGGTATGGAAGTATTCCGCTTTCCCTCTGTGGTACTCCTTAGACGTCGGGGAGCGTTGTATTGACGACTCGGTATACGGCTTTGGTATGAGCGGCGTGTTGGGCGATCCCAAGTGGTCTTGGAGAGCGGCGTGTAGCGATTACAGGACCCGGTTGCCGTAGCGGCTATTGCCTTAGGAGTTCGAAGCACAGTCGACCCTTTGGATGTGACGGGAGACACTTTGTTTGACTACGAGACTAGAGTTGACCGGCGACGGGGAGAGGTCCTCTTTTACGGACTCGCGGGGAGGAGATCCGAGCCGAAGCACGGGCGAATGAAGCCACGAGAGCTCTTGGATTGTTTGACTCTACGGGGAGGACCCCGGATCTCGGAGCGAGAGACGCAGAGTTGGTTCACGTGGAGCGAAAGAAGACTCGCCGGGGACGAGGGAAGAAAGGAAAGAATGGCGAGGGGACAAGCGCAGATGGCGCGGAATGACCTCCTAAGTATCCATTCATTGCATTGCAAACACATTATTAGTTAAATGTATTAAGCTGTCTTTTAGCATGTTGTGAACTTGAGAGTAGACCGTGCTTGAACTCATCAAGAAATGTTGTAACCGTTAGTGATTTGTGATTTACTTTTAAAGCTTTGTCGAGACGCAAGATCTCTTGTTCGCCTTTGCTTACATTGTGCACTTTGTCGGCGTCCATCTTTGGACTTTTACATTGCATTTGCGGGCTGAAGCGATGCAGGCCCTGACGGCAATCCCCTTTGCTGAGGCTTTGTGCTTGGCTGAGAGGTTGAATGCTCCCTTGACAAGTCGTTTTGACGGTCTTTTTCGTAGCTTCCTTGCCTCTTTGTTGGCGTCGGGCTCTTGACCTCTTTTCCGCAGCTTCTGCTTGAGCTTTTTTTTTTATTGTTTTTTTTTTGTGAGCCCTTGCTCGAGCTCTCTTTTTTTTGTTTTTTTTTTGTGAGCCCTTGCTCGAGCTCTCTTTTTTTTGTTTTATTTTTTTTTGAAGCGCGTGAGGGCGAAGACAAGCCCCTGGCTTGGAAGCAAACACGAGTCAGTCGTTTGATGCTGAGTGACCCTCGGATGTCCTTGGATGTTGCCGCCGTCGTTTGACTTGGTCAAGGTGACTGCTGGGGCGTGTTTCTTGAAAAGTGCATAGCTTGATGGAGGTCTTGATTGACATTCAAACTTTTGACTTTTTTGTGTATTTTTAGACCGGACCAATTAAGGTTGCCTACGTTCCCCCGGACTAGAGGGCTCAGGTCTGCGTAGTTCGACACTACATGGAGTGCCAAGAGATGCACAGTTGTTCTTCTTCAGGCGAAGTATCTGCGAAGTTTGCTTCCGTTGACTGGATTCATGAAGGGATTGCCGTCTAGGTCTGTCAGCTTCATGGCGCCTCCGGAGAAGATCTTTTGAACCACGAAAGGGCCGATCCATGTGGGTTCCCATTTTCCCAGTGGGTTGGTTCGAGTGGGAGGCTTTTCTTTGAGTACAAGGTCACCTTCCACGATGTCTCGGGATTTGACTTTCTTGTCGAAAGCTCTAGCCATCTGCTTTGATAGGCTCGGACGTGTTCCATGGCCTTTAGTCGTCGCTCGTCTAGCGAGCCAATTCGTCATGTCGGCCGGAGCCATTCAACTTCGTTGATGTCATTTTCCAGCGGCACTCGGAGTGAGGGAATTTCGGCTCGATGGGAAGGACTGCTTCCATCCGTATGTCGGGGCAAATGGGGTTTCTCCCGTGGGCATTCGGCGATGTGCGGTAGCCCCAAAGTGCAAGGTGCGGCTTCTCGGGCCAATCTCGTCCTCGGGTGGTCATTTTTCGGATGATCCGTTCGAGGGTTTTGTTTCTTTGCTTCCACGGCGCCGTTTGTTTGTGGCCGGTAGGGAGAAGATTTGTGACGTGTGATCTTGAATTCAGCCGGCGATGCAGCCGAATTCCCCTTCGAAGTGTGAGCCGTTGTGCGATATGACCTCATTTGGGATGCCGTATCGGCGAGATGATGTTTTCCTTGAGGAAATGCGCGACCTTCTTGGAGGTGAGTACCTTGTAGGACTTGGCTTCGACCCATTTGGTGAAGTAGTCGATGGCTACTAAGATGAACTCGTGGCCAGATTCTTTGCTGGCGGAGCGATTTTCCCGATGACGTCAATTCCCAGTGGCAAAGGGCCAAGGTGTAGTCATGCGGTAGAGATCGTGAAGAGGTAGATGATTGAGGTTGGAGAACCGTTGGCACTTGTCGCGGCTTCGGACAAAGTGGATGCCATGCCTCCATGGAGATCCGGTAGTAGCCCATCACCGAGAATGATTTGCATCGGGGCTCGGCGTTCATGTGGGGACCGCAAGCCCCATTGTGGACTTCATTCATGAACTTGCTTGCTTCTTCTTGGGCGATGCGGCGTAGGAGTGGCCCGTGGTAGCGTTTCTTGTATAGCATGTCCCCGAGGATGACGAAGTGAGAGGCGAGGCGTTTAGGGCCATGATGCTCTTGGTTTTGACCCCTTACGTGTGTGGGTCACCCTTGTTCATGAAGGTGGTTTCCCCGTTCTTGAGGTATTGGAAGATCTGGTTATACCATGGCTCATTGACGGGCTTAGGTTACGGTTCGATCTCGCACAACGGTGGCGGGAATTTCCTTTCGTCCGACTTTGAAGGGTTTGATTGCTTTTCCTTCGGGGATTTCCACAAGGGAGGCCAAGGTGGCTAAGGCATCTGCAAACTGTTTCGGTCTCTTGGCAAGTAATGGAAGGTGACCTCTTCGAATTGTGTGATGAGGTCCTCCGTACGAGCATGGTATTTTTGCAAGCCCGGGTCTATGGTTTTCCACTTGTTGGAGACTTGGTTGATGATCAGTGAGTCCCCATAAACTTCGAGTTCTGGACATTCCTCTCGAGTGCGGCTTGTAATCCGGCGGCGCGAGGCTTCATATTCGGCGGCATTGTTGGTTACCTCGAAATTGAGCTTTATGGCAATTGGGGTGTGCTCGTCCTTGGGATCCACCAAGAGCATACCGCTGCCGTTTCCCTTTTTGTTAGCCTGCTCCGTCGAAGAACGGTTGCCATCGATTTTCGCTTTCGATTGTGAAGATTCCCTCGTCTGGAAATTGTGGTTCGGGGCCTCGAGCCTCGTCGGTTGGGAAATCGGCCGGTTGTTCGGCCATGGCCCGTCCCTTGATTGACTTTTGGTTTACGTACTTGATGTCAAATTCCGCTAGGAAGAAAGACCATTTGGCGAGCCTCATTGACGAGAGATGGTTTGTCGAAGAGGTACTTGGATCGGGTCCATTTTGGAAACCAAGTGTGCTTGTGTGCGGCGCATGTAGTGCCGTAGTTTCCCGACAACCCATACCGAGGCTGCGCAGGTTTTCTCGAGGGCCGAGTAATTGAGTTCGCCGCCTTGAAACTTTCGGCGACGAAGTAGATGGCGTTTCGACCCGTGACTCCTTCTTTTCTTGACAGAGCATGGCTCCAAGCTGCGGTGTCGGTCACGATTAGGTATAGCAACAGTGGCTTTTCCTCGTGGGGAGGACGAGAGAATCGGAGGACTCACAAGGTATGCTTTTATTTTTTCAAAGGCATCTTGGCATTACGAGTTCCATTCGATGTCGGCGTTCTTCTTCATCCGTTTGAAGATTGGCTCGCATATAGAGGTCAATTGGTTGACAAGCGGGCGATATATTGCGGGCGGCCCATGAAGCTTTTCACCTCTGCCGAGTTTGCGGTGGTCTCATTTCGATGATAGCTTTGATCTTTTGAGGATCCACCTCGATGCCTCTCTCGGTGACCATGTATCCCAAAACCTTGCCTCGGCTAACCCCAAATGTGCATTTGGCAGGGTTAAGCCTCATTGAGTGTTTTCGGAGGCGATTGAAGAATTTTCTCAGGTCTGTGAGGTGTTGTCCGTCTGATCCCTTTGAGTGAACGATCATGTCATCGACGTACACTTCGATCTCTTTGTGGATCATATCGTGGAAGAGGGCGGTTCTGCCCGTTGGTAGGTAGCCCGGCGTTCTTTAGTCCGAACGGCATTACGTGTAGCGATAGGTTCCCCAGGGGGTTGTGAAAGCTGTCTTTTCTTGGTCTTCTTCGGCCATCTTGATCTGATTGTAACCGGCAAAACCGTCCACGAAGGACTTGACTTCGAAATTGGCTGTAGTGTCTACCAACATGTCGATGTTGGGTAGTGGAAAATCATCCTTGGGACTTGCTTTGTTGAGATCTCGGAAGTCCACGCAACAGCGTACTTTTCCATTGGCCTTGGTGACCGTGACGATATTGGAGAGCCATGTGGGGTACTCGATCACCCTGATGAAGCCGACGCGGAGCATTTTTCGATCTCCTCTTTGACTTGTAAAGACCATTCTGGCTTGATTCGGCGTAGCTTTTGCTTGATGGGCTTAGCCTCGGGATTGAGGGATCCGGTGCTCTACAATGTTAGGATCTAATCCGGGCATGTCTCGGTAAGACCAAGCGAACACATCCACGAACTCTTTGAGCAGTGCAGTCAATGCGTCTTGCTCTGTGCCGGTGAAGAAACTTCCGATTTGCGTCTCTTTTGGCTCTTCAGCAGTTCCCAAATTCACTTTGGTTAAAACCTCCTCGGCAGCTTGGGCCCGGTTTTTCTCTCGTTTGACAACATGCTTAAAGATGTGCTTAATGTATTGTTCGTTTAATGTGTCTCGCTTCTTTATCAAGTGAATCGTTATTAAGCTGTTTGTGTGTTAGTTAATTTATCGGTTGTTAAAGATGCAATGAGAGGATACTCGGAAAGATCGAAGCATTCATTAAGAGCATACGGGAATACATTATTGGCAATGAGTTCGTAATCTTACGGCGTGAGGCCATCGAGATGACTCGAGAGACTCAAATTCAAAGCTAATGGACTCGGGATGAGTTTTGACACTAGACTCTAGGACTCGAGGGGTCGGACCAAGTTGTTCGATCATGTCCTTTTTCTTTGGCGGTAGGTCGGAGAAGGTGGCCCGGTTATTGAGTGGCGATGAGCTTGATAGGAGATGGGGCTTGAAGGGCTTTATGTCACCGTTCCCGATCATTGCTATCACGAGTTATCGAAACAAAATCGATTAGATCGGCATCTCGATTTCTTCTTTGAAGAGCGAGGTGGAGCGGTGGTTCGTCCCAAGCATCGTCTGCGGAGTCTTTTGCTTTTGTCTTGGGCATTACTAGCTCGAATGCGGACTCGTCCCGCTTGTTGAAGGCGGGAGTGTTGACGAGAGAGTTTTTGAATTCTTCCGCCAAAGAGGGAGTTTTTTCGAACCAAAATTCATTGTGAATAGTGGTGGTTGTGGATCCGGCGGGGGCGGTGTGTCGAGGAATGCTCTTCGGACGGGATTTGGCTTGAGGCCTTTGAATCTTGCCGGGTTCTGCTGGAGCTTGTCCATGGTTGTCGGCCGGCTTTGTTTGGCGGCGATCGGCTCTGTTCCCTTTTACGGATCTCCTTCCAAGTTGCCGGCCTTCCTTGTGAAGTACTTGGTCATGTCGAAGCTGTAAGGACGAAGATCGGAGATTGCGTGCAAGCCTCTTTTGTTATACGTGGAGCGTTTTCGTGCGGCTCGCTTGTCCTCCGCAATGTGTTCGGGAGTAGGAGAGTATCCCGGGCCGTGCGGTATTACATTCTTTGATATTGATGATCGTTGAGTGCCACGATGGCGTTTTCCCAAACCGAGCCCGGGATGTAGTTCATGTGCTTCATCATTTTCATCGGGGAGGGATCTTGTCCCAAATCAAAGGCGAGTCTATGTGGCACACTTGGGCCTTTGGGCTTTCGATGGTGAACCTGTTAGCATCATGCCATCATCGTCGGGTTTGATTTCTAAGGCCCAGGGACGCCGTTTATTTCGGTCCTTTCGTTGACTATGCTATCACCGTAGATGATGGTAAGATCCGTTCCTTGGACGAACTTACGCACCGATGAAGAGTGGATGCCACCCCATTGATACGGGTGTAGCGAGGGCGTCCCAAAATGGCGGTGAATGTGATTGGGATGTCGATGACTTGGAAATCTGTCGGGACCATTTGTTTTCCAAACCACAGTTCAAGGTGGCTATTCCCAAGGCTGGGCGGGATGTTGAGTCGTATGCCTTGATTGCACGAGCCGAGGGTTTTAGATCGGTTGCTTTGATCCCTAGCAAATCCATCATTTTGGCTGGAAGGACGTTCATGGATGATCCCCCATCTACCAACACCCGAGGGAGACGGCGCTCGTCCGGTTGAACGGTTATGTAGAGAGGCTCGTTGTGGTCGGCCCCAAATTTTGGAAGATCGAGCTCTGTGAAGGTGATGATATTCTTGTAATTGACGTTGCCAATCATACGGCTTGCTTCATCGGGTGTCTTTGTGATGGGCACCGTAGTGCAGGCCGGCTTTCTTCCAACTTGAGCTTGTGCGGATAAGATGAAGTGAGTAAGGACCAGAGTGAGATGTTAGCTGAGTGCGCTTGAGGCGTGTCAAGACGGGATCTTGAACCTTTGGGTCCAAGGTTTCGGCTTCTTTGGCGTAGGGCCCCTTTTCAATTCGTGGCTCGGGTATGGCTGGCCTTTTGTCTGTCCGTGGAGGATTCACTGGGATTTGGCCGGAACGTGTCGGAACATTCACCCCTGGACTTATGGTTTTGCTTGTCTCTCCTATTTACGTAGTGGGAGGAGCACGATTGGCGTAAGGCCGAGGCTGCGCATTTCAATTCGTTCACCTGTCATAGCCTTTCTTGAAGCATCAATAGTGGCTTTGAGATCTTCCCAAGACGGGGTTGGATTATCTGGACCTTCGGGCCTTCGGTGGCGGTGCGAAGCTCGTCCCAGTGATCATGGAAGCGAGACATTGCCATGGCCTTGTGCGAGAGCTAGGCTTCTTTGGAGTAGATGACGTAGTAGTCAAACTTTCACGAGGGTTCTCCAAGGGTTCCGACTGTGGGATCACCAGATTCATACCTCTTTTTCAGTTTTTGTTGAGAAGATAGCTTCTTCTTTCGTCGAGGACGGCCCTCGTTCATTGCATCCTGGAATTCCATTTCCAGACAAGCACTGCAATCGCAGACGTCCCACCAGATGTGTTCGTTGTTCGGCGGTGGTACGGGACCTCGGGAGGCTGGATGGGCAAGCTTTCCTCCGGAAGGTCTTGTGGCCTTACGTCATAACTGCATGGCTCGTACGAGGGTAACAGGTTGACTTCTGGGAGACAATGAGAGATGTTAGAGGCTGTAGGAGCAGTCATGGCTTGGGAAGCCCCAGGTAGTTGGGTGGCTAATGTTCCGAAGTGGTGCATGGCACCTTTGATCCAGGCTTGTTGCTCACCTTGACGTTTCTCAATAGCCATGAGGACCTGCCAAACTTCTTCCAATGTTGGGAAATTTCTTGGGGGTAAGGTCCCGTTCTCATCGTGGTTATCCACTGACTTGGCCATGGGGAATTGACGATCTGTGGGAAGGAGGTAGGACCTTCTTTGTTTTGACACTGGGAGACGGGTTTCCGGGTACTCTCGACCACTCTCTGTTAGCTGGAGGGGGTGATGGGCAAGGTTTAGACACGGGAATGGTCTAACGGGATAAAAGGGGAAAGCTCACGTGGCATGCGGTTTCCGTTTCTTTTATTTTTTGATTTTTTTTTTGTTGTTTTAATTTACTTAAAACATGTTTTCTCAGAGTCCTAGGTAGGTTGGAAAAGATTGCTCTTCTTTTTCGCAACTATGTTAGATCCTGGGTCAGTGGAGACCATCTGTGCGGCTATAAGCCCCTCGTTTTGCACTGTATTTCGACATCCCGGGGTGGGCGGCCAGGGCGAGGGTCCTATAGTGCAAGCAGTTTCCACCGGCCTAAAAGAAAAATCGAACCTAAGGACCGAGCCTGTCATGTTCGTTTTGATGCGTTAGCTATGTGAATAGTGAACCGAGCCGGCCACTGAGTCAAGATCAGGTCAAGAGTTCGGCATGACCTCTCTTTACCTTGCTTGCGCAAGGGATCTGTGACGTTAGGCGTTGGCTGGGTCATATCGTCATGGGCGACGTATCAAAGGCGTGATGACATGGTGTCATGCGAGCATGGATGTATATCCGGGACGGAACATCGTGCAGGTGTAGCTTCGGAAATCAAGATCAGGTCAAGATTTTAGCATGACCTTTCATCGCTTTGCTTGCGCAAGGATCTTGAGTTCCGAGCCTTGACTCGAAAATGGCCGGCATGGTATATGTATCCAGGTGTATGACACGGACCGGGTAAAACCAACCGAGTCCGGGACAGAGTGTGACTCAAGACTCAAACGTGCGGGGTTGACGCTTGGCTAGGATGGGATGTTTGGAATGATCCGTGCGCGTCCAAGAGGCCTAGGAAGACCTAACGGACTGCAACCGAGACCACTCCGGGTTAAGGGTTGTAGTGTGCGGTGTATCCGAGGCGAAAGCAGTAGTAGCGTGCGGTGTAACCGAGGCAAAGAAGGATGCGCGTAGTGTGCGGTCTCTAAAATTCT
Organism: Adenophora triphylla var. japonica; assembly: GCA_022495995.1. Taxonomy (NCBI): domain Eukaryota; kingdom Viridiplantae; phylum Streptophyta; class Magnoliopsida; order Asterales; family Campanulaceae; genus Adenophora; species Adenophora triphylla. The sequence continues at coordinate 37,145 of JAFEMH010005838.1, read as the reverse complement.
TTTACGAGTAAAACGAAGTTTTTGAAGAGTTTTAAATGTATGCACAGATGTATATTGATGCATTTTTTTTATTTTTTTTTTTGTAAAATAAAAAGTAAAGCACGTGCACACACACACAACAGTTAAAGAAAGGGGTAAAATGAAAGTTTGACCCTCATCATTGTTTTAAAAATCTTTTGTTTTGTTTAAAAGTTTTTAAAACAAAATTCCCCAGCGGAGTCGCCAACTGAAATTACCCGAATCCGAGAGGCAGCGCGGTCGCGCCCCGGCATCTGGCATCTTTCGCGTTGGAGCGATTGTGTCTCGCCGTTTTTTGTTTTGTAGAGTCGCCACGCCGTTTTTATTAAGCCCAAAACATTGAAAAAGGGCATCAGTTTAAAGATAATTTTAAACTGTTTTTTGTGTGATGAGATTTTGAGTTCGGAGGTCAGATGACTCCCCGGGAAGAAAATATTAGAATATTAGAGCTCACCCGAGTAGCCTCGTAAAACGAGTCTTTCGGATACCCCTAATATCCTTTAAATGTTGTGTGTGTGTGTGTGTGCTTTTAAAAATGCATACTGTATCGGATGTCTACATTGTATGCTATGTATGGAAATGTATTGAAATAGTGTAGGAAGGAAGCCTTACCAATGTTGGTTCGTGTCTGTCTTCCGCTGGGGAATAGTGTTTGAGGTCGGAGTAGCGTTCCGGTATGGATCGGGATTGCTTCGGGAGGGACCGGTTGTCTGCGGACAGAGTTTCGGCGTGAGTTGAGGTTGTAGGCTGCGTTCGGGCAGAGGTTCGGCGTGCGTGGGGATCGTCGGGATCACTCGGGCAGAGGTTCGGCGTGCGTTGTGGTGGCAGGAGTCACTCGGGCAGAGGTTCGGCGTGGTTTGGGATCGTCGGTTTGACTCGGAAAGAGCCGGGACACCGTGGAAAGACCAGGCGAGGCCTCGGAGTACCACGAGGGGCCTCGGAGTACCTCGAGAGTGCCTCGGGGCAGCGCGGGAGCGTCTCGGGAGCGCTCGGGGAGGCTTCGGAGCACCACAAGGGAGCTCGGAAGGCCTCGGAAGGATCCGAAAGGGGCCGGGAGTGCCTCAAGAGGACTTAGAGGGGAGCCAGAAGGCTAAGGGAGGAAGAGAGAAGAGGGAGGTGTGTCAAAATGAGGAGGGGGAGCCCTCTATTTATAGTAAAAATTTCGGAGCAAAGAGGTCCGTACGGACCTCCTTGGTTATCCGTAATTTTGGATTTCCTCGATTTGAGGGAATGCAATGATGGTGAATATTCTGGAATGATGATGTCCCCCATGCAAGAAGGTCCGTACGGACCAACTCAGCATGCAAAGAGGTCCGTACGGACCAACCATGCATTTGGGTAATCATTTCTTCCGGGATTTGAGGGAATATTGTGGACTTTAAGGGGATTCAGTAATTATGACAGCAAAGAGGTCCGTACGGATCAATATTGCTTTCCCAATTTCCTGAAAATTCCCAAAAGGTCCTTTTGTCCCTTTTTATCCCAGGAAGGCTCCTCCCTTGGTTTGGTTGGGGGTTTGAGAGGGTTTTGAGAGGGTTTTGAGTGCCAGAGGTCTCCGAGACTGCGTTGATGAGTTTGCGGTGTTTCCCGTGTGTTTGAAAGGGGGTGATCCAGATTGGGGTACTTACAACAATGTCATCCTCATGCATCTTGATTTGATGGTAGCCTGAATAGGCATCTAGAAAGTAGAGCCGTCAAGTTGGGACTGTCCCGTCGGGACGTCCCGTCCCGACCTATAAATGGGACGGGATGGGACATCATTTTTTCATCCCGTTTGAAAACGGGACTATTCGGGACGTCCCGTTTGGGACGCGGGACAAACGGGATATGGGACGGGACGTCCTGAATAGTCCCGTTTCTTTAAAAAAAAAAACGCACACCAAAAAGGAGTCAAAAAACGAAATAAACCTAACCCTAATCCATTATGTTCTTTTCGTTTCTCTCTCTCTTTCTCTCTTCCGCAGAGCGCAGCCTCAACAACAGTCAACAGAGCCCGGTTGTTCTTCAAGATTCTTGGCTCTTGCATTTTCATCTGATTTGGAGCCGCCGGCAGACATCATTCTCGGAGTACCCCTACAATCCAAGATTATCTCCTATTTTTCCTGCAATTTATCTCTTTATCAGGTACTTGTTGGATTCACTTTCCCTTTTGAGTTTTCGAATTTGAACTTGAAAAAAACCCTTTTTTTTCTTTGAAAAAATAATAAACTTAGGGCTTATTAAACTTGAGAATTGATACTTGAAGGTAAAATATACCGATTGCGGAGTTTAAAACTGTAATATTAGGGCTGTTGATGTTTGTTTGACTTTTTGTGAAGGTAAATTATGTACACATAATTTCAAGTTTAATAATTTGAACTTCAAGTATGAGTTTAAATTATGAGTTTAAAACTGTAATTTCGTCCTAATACTTCAAGTATCAAATGAAGGTAAAATATTACAGAGTACATAATTTGTATCTGTTTATGTTTATGATTCAAAATGAAGTATTAGGGCTGTTGATGTTTGTTTGACTTTTTGTGGGTTGGTTGTGGACTTGTGGTTAGGCTTATTAAACTTGAGAATTGATAACAAATTAGGGGATATTGTGGGATATTGTTGTATGCATTATAATTGTGGGATATTGTTGTGTTTGTTTTTTTCATTGTAGTAATGGAATCTAATTATGCACAACCGAGTACAAATGTGGATGATAATGAGGTAGACAAAGCAGAAAATACCATGAAGGCTTAGTCATGCAAAAAGGGTAAGGTATATTCTGATGTGTGGCATTTTTTCAACCAATTGATTGATATAGATCATGGGGTTCAAAGAGTAAGAGGTGAGTGTAAAGGGTGTAAAAAATTATTTGCGGCTGGTGGAAAATCTGGGACTTCGGGAATGAAACGCCATCAAAAAGAATGTTCAAAGTTGAAGTTTCATGATGTAGGACAAATGATTATGGATAGTGAGGGGAAGGTAATAAATAGAAAAATTGATCAAAAGATTGCACGTGAAAAGTTAGCTTGTGCGGTAATTAAGCATAATATGCCATTTTCACTGGTTGAATATGATGGATTTAGAGATTTATTGACGTATTTGAATCCTGCATTCTCTTGCATTTGTAGAAATACTCTTGTTTCAGACATTGAGAGAATCTATTTGAGGGAGAAAGATAAACTTAAGCAAGCTTTGTTTGATACTCCAAATAGAATTTGCTTAACTTCTGATTTGTGGACAGCATGCACTAGTGAAGGTTACATTTCTTTAACTGCTCATTTTGTTGACACTGAATGGAAATTGAATAGTAAAATACTCAACTTTACCCATATGCCGCCTCCACATTCAGGAGTTGAATTGGCTGCAAAGTTGTTTGAGTTTTTGAAAGAGTGGGGGATTGAGAAGAAAGTGTTTTCTTTGACATTAGATAATGCCTCTAGTAATGACAACATGCAAGATATCTTGAAAGAGCAACTTTGTTTTCAGAATGATGGCTTGTTTTGTGATGGTGAATATTTTCATATTCGTTGTTCCGCTCACATTTTGAATTTAATTGTTCAAGAAGGTCTGAAAGTTGTTTCTGGTGCTTTGTATTTGATTAGAGAATCTGTTAAGTATGCTACAGGTTATGAGAGTAGGACTAAAAATTTTTAAGAGTGTGTAAGGCAAGTGGGTAGTATTGACATGAGTATAGGTTTGCGATTCGATGTGCCTACTCGTTGGAATTCAACATATTTGATGTTAGCTAGTGCCATAAAGTATAAGAAGGTTTTTTTTCTTCTTCAGTTGAGTGAAAAGAATTATAAGTGTTGTCCTTCACAAGACGATTGGCAGAGGGGTGAGAAAATATGTGATTTCCTTGAGCCTTTTTATGACACTACCAACTTGATCTCGGGCTCTTCTTATACTACATCAAACTTATATTTCATGCAAGTTTGGAAAATTGAAAGGTTGCTTCAAAATAACTTGTGTAGTGAAGATGAAGTGATAAGAGAAATGTGTAAAAGGATTCAAGGGAAGTTTGGCAAATATTGGGCTCAGTATAGTATAGTGCTTGCATTTGGGGCTGTTCTTGATCCACGAGTGAAGTTGACAATGTTGCATTATTTTTATTCAAAAGTTGAAAATAGTGTCGAAACAGAAAAGAAAATCTTACTTGTCAAGGGACATTTATACAAGCTTTTTGAGGAATATTCTAAAGATAACATTGATCACATGACTAGCTCTTCACAACCACATACCTCTTTTGTCACATCTTCATCAACGAACAACAAAGGAATATTTAAAACAAAGGCAAACGGATGTTTGATGTAAGTATTTTTTTATACTTTTTTTTTGTTTTCTTTACTTGATTTATATTTTGTTTGATCTATGTTTTATATCATGTTAGGAATTTATGGAGTTTGAGAGTCAAATGGAAAATCTCAATTGGATCTTTACTTGGAGGAGCCTAAGCTTGAATTTGTTTTTCATGAGGATTTGGATGTCTTGGAATATTGGAAATCTCAGAAACAGAGATACCCAATTCTTGCACGCATGGCATGTGATGTTTTAGCCATTCCTATTACCACCGTTGCATCAGAGTCGTCATTTTCTATTGGAGCTCATGTGCTCAACAAGTATAGAAGTTGTATACTCCCTAAGAAAGTGCAATATCTTATTTGTGCTCGTAATTGGTTACATGGCTATGGTAATTTTATTCTTAAATTCATTTGAATGTGTTAAATTATTGTTACTTTTACTTAATATTTGTGTTTTTATTTAAATGTAGAAATTGATGATAATGAAGATGAAGCGGATGCTATTGTCAAAATATCTTTACCAAGTGAAGGGTCCAATAATGTGCAAGTTATTGAAGATTGATAGGTGAATGTGCGCTCGCCGAAATTGTAAAATAAAGGAGTCGCCACGCCATTTTTAAGAGGAAACATTGAAAACCTTTTTAATAGAGAAAATGGGTTCGGGGGTCAAGTTACATGTTGGGAAGAACCGAGAGTTCACTCAACACGCCTCATCCGTAGACGAGTCTTTCAATTGTTCAACATTCCATTCATTCAAATGTGTGTGCAAAGTGTGTATGACAAGATATGTATAAAATGCATAAGAGTGCTTTGTTTTATTACTCAACAAGGGGGAAATACAACTTGTAAGCCATTGACTCTGGGAGGCCACGTCCCACTTTACATCGAGGAACTAACTGAACTTACAATTGAAATATGGTCTCTGCAGATGGTCACCATGTGTCGCGTGACACAGGACATGCTTAGCACGATGTGTCGCGTGACACATGTTTACCATTTGCAGGAACCTTACAAATTGAAACACAGATTCGACAGAAACCAATCCAAATCCCAACACAATATACAAATAGCTCAGAGACCAACGAATTTACAAAGGATTGACCAAGGGGATGTGGATATAGGGAGATCCACACTCCCTTGGCCAATAAACAACAAATCCCACACAATCAGATTATGAACATCAACAAATACCAAGCAAAGCAGTTAAACAGAGAGATCGGCAGTTGGGACTTGATAATTGGGGACAGATAGAGTCTAATTATCAAGTCCGGGAAATAAATTGCAATGAGGCAAATAAGCAGTAAATAAATGAGAGAGATAGAAAACGGATCGTTACCCTCGTAGACCACAAATTCGATACCAAGTTAGGTATCGAATTCTTCAATCAGCTTCACGGAACAAGTTCGGGTCCCAGATCAGTGGCAATTCCCAGTAGGTGCGGTCTGTAGGGAATAAAAGGGAGGCTTGTTGAAGGCTTGTTTCCACTTCACAGTAAATTGGACAGAGAGAGGCGTCGGAAGGCCGGAGAGTAACAGGTAAGGTTGGTCATTGTTTTGGATGGAGTAGGTGGTGTTGCACAGCTTAGGGGTTTGAACAGGGCGGCGTCGGTGGTTTAACGGCTTGGGACTGGAATTGGCGTTGGAGTTGCCGGATTTGGCTTGAACAGGGGAAGCGGTTGTAGAGAGGGTTGGTTTAGGAGATAGAGAAGAGCGGTGAAGTGGTAGAGAGAGAAGCTAGGTTGACGGTTTGGATTGGAGAAGAGGTTTGAGGGAGAGCTTGGGTTGAGGTTTCCGATTGGGATGGAATTGGGTGAAGAGGAACCAGATGGAGGTTGGGGAGTTGGGTTGTGGAATCGGTGAAAGGGGAATTGAAGGTCGCCGGTGAGGAAGGTTAGGTTAGGGAGGAGATTGGCCGGAGATGGTGAGGAAGAAGGTTGGGGCGGCAATGGAGAGGTTGGATTGAGGAAGAAGACGCAGGGAGAGGGAGCAATGGAATTTCCGGATAGGGAGAGAGGGAAGAGAGAGAAAGTGAATCTGAGTGTGTATGACTGTGTGTGAAAAATGTGAGAGCCCTCCCTTTTACAAATGAAACGCAAATTGGCATTTATACGTAGATTTGGAAATTGGATTATTTGGTCGCACGACCCAACGTATCCAATTTCCATGCCTCAAGTTGTCGCACAACTGGGAACGCCAATAACCGTTTCTGGCGCCAAAACCAGATTCTGGAACATTCCGGGTTAATACCCAAAAGGTCCAAACTGGTTAATTCCTTTTAGGTCCTTTTGTCCGGGAAAAATACTAAAATATACTTCCTTCGCGGGAAACTTATAAAAAGTTCTCGGAAGTCTCGGAACGGACCGTGAATTTACCAAAATGCCCTTTAGTGCGATTTTATCATTTAAAATGCACCTAAAAAGGATCGCGAATTGGATTGGCGTACTTACAGAGCCCCTCGGCAACGTCACTTTTGGAAAAAGTGGGGTTGTCGATAAAATAAGACCCAATCCCAATGAGCATCAAGGGATAAGGTAACGGGCTAGAAGGGTGAATCGGGGAGTCTAATGGCTGGACCTTTCTGAGAAAGGATTCCTACGTATCCCTTTAAGAAGGGAATCAAGCCAAATCGTAGTTCGGAAATTACTAACTACAAGCAAGAAAGGGGTAGAGACGCATCTTCATACCTTTGCTGTGCTTACCTGTGATTTCTCAAAGGGTCGGTACTACTGCGGTTGGCTAGTAGCTTCCTTTAGTGCCAGGTTGTAGCTGTCGGAGGGTCTCATGCTGCAACTGGTATTTGCGAGTAGCTGCCGGAGGGTCTCATGCTATCGCTGTCGACGGGTTGTAGCTGCCGGAGGGTCTCATGCTGCAACGGGTCTTTTGTGGATGCCGAAGGGTCTCATACCACTTCTTTTGGTGCAGGGTAGTTGCTGGAGGGTCTCACACTACTGCTGCTTCTCTTTGTGGGTGCCGGAGGGACTCATACCACTTCTTTTGGTGCAGGGTAGTTGCCGGAGGGTCTCACACTACTGCTGCTGACGAGTTGTAGCTGCCGGAGGGTCTCATGCTGCAACTGGTCTTTTGTGGATGCCGGAGGGACTAATACCACTTCTCCTTCTGCTCTGCTGGGGATAGGTGTAGATGCCAGGGGTCTCACGCTACTTCTTTTCCTGTTCTTTTGTTGTTCTTTTGTCGGTCTTGTTGCTGGACTGTTCTTGCTGACTGTTCGTCTTTTCTTTTGTGCCCTTAGCTTTTCCTCGGAAACTGGGGACTCTGCTCTTGTCTGGTGAGATAACTTCTTTCTTTTATTTTGGGGCCGAGGACTCTGCATTTCTGGGGAGTCGGCTTTCTTTCTCTCTTTTGGGGCCGTGGACTCTGCATTTCTGGGGAGTCGGCTTCTTTCCTCTTGGTTCGGTAAGCCGGGGACTCTGCATTCCTGGGGAGTCGGCTTCTTTCTTTTCCTTTTGGGGCCGTGGATTCTGTTGGGCTCTGCTTGGGAGGTTGTTCTTTCTTGGTGTGCTCTTGCTTGGGAGGTTGTTCTTTCTTGGGTGTGCTCTGCTTGGGAGGCTAACATGGATACGGACTTTTGGCCTTGGTTTTGTCTGAGGGTCAGTCTTCGAGGTTCGGTGATGCTCGGTTAATTGTTGTACCTGCGAGGGAAGGATGTCGCTGCCGGGGGGTCTTAGGCTGTAACTGCTTGTTGGGAGGTAGATGTCTAGGGTCTCATGCTACCGTTGGTTCTGCTGAGGGATAGATTGTGTCCTCTGTCACTTATCGATGATCGCTGGGTGGCCATTCACGGGAAGGTCTTTGCAACATAGGTTTTGAGGTCGTCGGGACTGGTGAGCTTTATTGCCTGGATTTTGTGGCAGCTGGGGCTCTTTTCTTTGACAAGTATTGTTTGAGGGCTGAGGCTACCACTTGTTGACGTTTGCTGGGGAGATTGACAGATGCGGACTCTTTGTCTCGGTTTATCATGCAGAATAGGCTTTGGAGTCGTCGAGACTAGTGAGCCTTGTTTCTGGCTTGGATTCTTGTGGCAGCCGGGCTCTTCTTCCTTTTTTTTTTCTTTGACAAGCACTGCTTGGGGGCTGAGGCAATTGGGGGCTCTTTCATATGATGCTGGTGAGATCAGATGGCTGGACCTTTGGAGAAAGGATTCCTACGTATCCCTTAAAAAGGGAATCAAGCCAATTCGTAGTTCTGGGCCTTATGAAGATAATAGAGGCGGGGTCTGCCACCTGCGGGGTTTGGAATCCCTGTTCAAGATTGTGATTCGAGGGGCAGTCCTCACGATCACATTACGATCACCTGATTATTGTACTCTGTGGGGGGAGACACAACACTCTAGACACTTTGCATTTTATTTAACCTCTTATTTATGCATTATTAATCTTTTTGTTGCACAAGTCCATCTCAGCTGGGGAGAATAGGAAGTAGGGAGGTTTCTTTCTTTTGCACGGCTTGGTGAGCAGATGTGTAGGTAGCCATTATGCTATGAGGGATTGTGTATAGGAACGAAAGTGTTTATGATGGGGTGGACCCTCTCCCATGAGGTGAAAACGATATGGCGCAGCTAGGCAAGTCGGGGACGCTCCCGGGAGTACTGGTTGCAGCAGGTCCATTGCTAGTGAGGACAAAGTTAATCACGCATCTGAGACAGCAAGCAGCAAAGCGAGTGCAGAGGATAATCCCGGATTGGCGAAGCCCCAGTTGACAGTGCAAAGCAATCTTGGAAGGAATCTGGTAAGGAGAGCCGGAGGGATACCTTAACCAAAGCCCCAACTTGAGGACATTCCATGCAGCTTCATCGCAGGCAGAGTCATCTTGTGGCCGAAGAGGCAACCCATCATTTTAAATCGTAGTCAATCAGTCGCTGGACAAGACTCGGGAATGTTTACGTGCAGGGGCATATTTTTCGAGGGTGGGAATGAATCCCGAGTTCTGTATGACACTCTCGCTTTAGGTTTGACTCTTTTGAGAGAGTATAAGCATCACAAGGTGTGGAAAAGTGTATGGAAGCCCCTGCTGACCGACACAGTGTTTAGCTCTATCTTCCTATGATGTAGAAAGAGAAGACTTGTCGAGACACTTGAAAACCTGTCTTATTCGTGATGATCACAAAGCTGCTTAAAACCCTTTATTGATGTTCGGGTTAGTCAAACCGCCAACGCTGATATGAGCAAATATTTTTATCAATCCTGAGGAGAAAGCCCACTGATATCGAGAATCAAACTCGGAAAGATGAACAGTGTATGGGCATGGTCCTTGCAGAGACCGGATTTTCTGAGATCTGTTGGTGATTTCGACCGAACCAGTTATGGTTGCCTACGTTCCCCTCCATAGGAGGAGCTCAGGTCGCCGTAGTTCGGCTTATCCCGAATGAAAAGAATGAACGTTGGAATTCAGGGATCTGAGGACCTTCTAGGATTTCGAGAGTTGAAAGAACATGTCCTCTTGGAGTGTCGATGGGAGACACGGATGTGAAGCCCCAGTGGGACATCCACGGCGGGTGTTTGCGGAGGAGAAATGAAATATGCTCACATGCAACGTCGAATGAACGAATAGAATTTGCACAATCTTCACTTGACGGTCCTTTGAGCCGGGATGGACTTGGCTCCGCTTTAAGCAATAATCTGTTTTAGATCTCGATAATATTGGAATGAAACTGCTATCCGGTAGGAACTGCGACTGGGTCTCGGGATTTCGATCGGTCTTTGGGTAATTCGGGATATCATGACCTCTTAAAACGGGAGGTCGGCTGGGCTTTTTGCTGACTGAACCTCTAAAGATGAGAGGTTGGCTCTTGGGTATGTGTTTGGGATTTCTAAGGTGAGGGAATCCATGATTGCATCTTCAATGCCTCTAAGAATGAGAGGTCAATCTTTTGGCTTTGGCTAAAGGCAAAGGTAAGGGTAATGGTAATGGTAATGTCCTCTAAAATCGAGAGGACGGCTTGGGATTGGTCAAGGTATTGGGAATATCCTCTAAGATTGAGAGGACGGCCGGAATTGGTTGAGGTAGTGGTGAGGGACATCCGTGCTGTCTCTTTATTCGCTCTGAGACTCCCTTTGAGTAACGACTGGATCCTTTGACTTTCACTTCTGAGAGAATCGCTGGGGACTAGGCTCTCTTTCTTTCCTTTTTCTTTTTTTTATTTTTGTCTCTCTCTTTTTTTTCAACTTTGTTTTGAGAGGATAATATCAGCTAGTCCCCAGGATGGATCATTGCCTTCCGTCATTCTTGAGCTTGGAAACTGTCGATCTTCTTTTGAATGACGGGAGCCTCGAGGATAGTCCCTCTTCTTCTTGAGATGGTTAAATGGGTTTCAAATATGCCGATCTTGAAATGAAGGGGTATGATTTAGTGAGGGTAAGGTAACGATTTTCCTAAGGGTGAAATGTTTCAACCGCAGCCCCTACCGGATGATCCGAACGAGATTGAGTCTTCACTTGCTTGCTTAAGCTTACTCTGAGAAAGATCCGTGCAAATTCATCGAACAACAAGATTATGAAAGAGGTGTGAGCATATGGGATGCAAGATGGGGATATCAGTCGATTTTCTCGCTCCGATCAATTTAAACATTAGCCATTTCAAAGCGTTGGTCGGTGAGCAGCACCAGTGATCATTTGGAATAAGACCATTTCAATCGAGTGTAACGCAGGTGTGCTAGTAATGTCTCGAGTCTAGTAAGAATAGAAACAAATATTTTTATCACTGCAAAGCAAAATTGGTCCAACTTGGACTCGAAAGACTCATGTCCGACAGTGGACATTCTAGACCCTACGAGGACTGATTGACTTCTTCAACATTGGGTGGACGGAAGAGCATCGTTGCCATCGGTGCGGTGAGGACCCTTTTTCATCTTTCTTTGTCATTCGCAAGTCGTCCTCCTTATCTTTAGCAATCTGAGCAAGCACCCGGGCCTCTCGCTTGCGAGGAAGAATATCTTCAAGGGTAGCTCGCAACTTTTCGATGGACACATTACACTCTGCTGACCCATGGGATACGAATTTCCAGGCTGGTGGGCCATAATCTTTTCTGCACCGAGCGTTTTAGATTCTGCATCAGATGGACGACTGCTCGGGCACTTGAACTGCTTCCGCCTCAGGAATATGGACCAATGAGCGCCGGGAATGAGAGCGCACTCCCAACTTGCCGTAGCCTTGCAAAGGTGAAGAGGTGAGGGCATGTATAGGCGGAGGGTAGAGAACTTTGAGAAGGTACGGGAGAGGGAAGAACGGGAAAGGAGACGGACTCGTGCAACACTTATTATTGTTCAAGTAGAAATCGGTGTTTTAAGTCCTAGAGATGGTTGGAAAAGGATAAGCCTTTATTCACGCAGTCTAGACCTCGGGGGAACCTATCGACACATTATCCAAAAATACACCAAATGCGTTGAGTCAAAATTAATAATAGGCGATAATACCTAAACAAAACCAAAGCATTTATGGGACGAACGAGCAGCCCCAATTTCTGGAGAAATTTGGGCAGCATAACGGGTATTCCTGAAGAATTTCAAGGAAAAATCCGGCATGACCTCTCGTCGGTGCACGTTGACAAAGCGACATGATCTCTCGTTAGAACATGCCGTGGGAACGACATGTCCTCTCGTGAAACTATGTTGCGATGGCAACATGCCCACACGTGCTAGGGTTTGGAGGAGGTACGAAAGACTATTAAAATTTTTGAAACAACTCATTTTAGTGTATTTGAAAATGTCGTGTCAAAAACCAACCGTTTTGGGTGAGGTTTAAAAGTGTGGCGCCACCTATAACGCACTAGGGGGATAGGTTTGATATTAGGCGCTCAAGCGTAGGCGACGTACATCACCGTCCGCGATGCCGTCAATCGCACCCGAGGGTTCTAGATCTACGTGATGTAGTGTGCGGGATGGCTATGTTCCTTTATTTTGAAAAATGATTTTTTTTTATATATATATATTTTTTTTAATTGAAAAGGGGTGATAAAGGAAAAACAACACACACGCCCCACAGAGTACAATAATCAAAGATCAATAATCTGATCATGGGGGACTGCCCCACAATAACAATCTGTATCAGAGAAATCAAGTCCTGCAGAATGACCACCTTCTGTCGCGTGACACAGGATATGGAGGGCACTTTTTGTCGCGTGACAGAAGGAGTCACCTTTCCAGCATCTGAATAGCAATCAAAATCAGCCCCAGCCTCCAAGCACAATGCAAATGACTCAGCCCCAAGCCCCAGGCCACAGCATAACACACAGGAAGCAAGAAAAGGGGAGGGAACAAAACAAAGCAATAAGATGCATTTATACACATATGATGTCACAAACAATGCACACACAAGTGAATGGAATAAATGTTGAACAATCATGAAAGTCTGACCCACTTTTTGAAAAACAAGTTTCCAATCCCCAGCGGAGTCGCCACTGAATGTGCGCTCGCCGAAATTGTAAAAAATAAAGGAGTCGCCACGCCGTTTTTAAGAGGAAACATTGAAAACCTTTTTAATAGAGAAAATGGGTTCGGGGGTCAAGTTACGTGTTGGGAAGAACCGAGAGTTCACCCAACACGCCTTGTCCGTAGACGAGTCTTTCAATTGTTCAACATTCCATTCATTCAAATGTGTGTGCAAAGTGTGTATGACAAGATATGTATAAAATGCATAAGAGTGCTTTGTTTTATTACTCAACAAGGGGGAAATACAACTTGTAAGCCATTGACTCTGGGAGGCCACGTCCCACTTTACATCGAGGAACTAACTGAACTTACAACTGAAATATGGTCTCTGCAGATGGTCACCATGTGTCGCGTGACACAGGACATGCTTAGCACGATGTGTCGCGTGACACATGTTTACCATTTGCAGGAACCTTACATATTGAAACACAGATTCGACAGAAACCAATCCAAATCCCAACACAATATACAAATAGCTCAGAGACCAACGAATTTACAAAGGATTGACCAAGGGGATGTGGATATAGGGAGATCCACACTCCCTTGGCCAATAAACAACAAATCCCACACGATCACATTATGAACATCAACAAATACCAAGCAAAGCAGTTAAACAGAGAGATCGGCAGTTGGGACTTGATAATTGGGGACAGATAGAGTCTAATTATCAAGTCCGGGAAATAAATTGCAATGAGGCAAATAAGCAGTAAATAAATGAGAGAGATAGAAAACGGATCGTTACCCTCGTAGTCCACAAATTCGATACCAAGTTAGGTATCGAATTCTTCAATCAGCTTCACGGAACAAGTTCGGGTCCCAGATCAGTGGCAATTCCCAGTAGGTGCGGTCTGTAGGGAATTGAGGGAGGCTTGTTGAAGGCTTGTTTCCACTTCACAGTAAATTGGACAGAGAGAGGCGTCGGAAGGCCGGAGAGTAACAGGTAAGGTTGGTCGTTGTTTTGGACGGAGTAGGTGGTGTTGCACAGCTTAGGGGTTTGAACAGGGCGGCGTCGGTGGTTTAACGGCTTGGGACTGGAATTGGCGTTGGAGTTGCCGGATTTGGCTTGAACAGGGGAAGCGGTTGTAGAGAGGGTTGGTTTAGGAGATAGAGAAGAGCGGTGAAGTGGTAGAGAGAGAAGCTAGGTTGACGGTTTGGATTGGAGAAGAGGTTTGAGGGAGAGCTTGGGTTGAGGTTGCCGATTGGGATGGAATTGGGTGAAGAGGAACCAGATGGAGGTTGGGGAGTTGGGTTGTGGAATCGGTGAAAGGGGAATTGAAGGTCGCCGGTGAGGAAGGTTAGGTTAGGGAGGAGATTGGCCGAAGATGGTGAGGAAGAAGGTTGGGGCGGCAATGGAGAGGTTGGATTGAGGAAGAAGACGCAGGGAGAGGGAGCAATGGAATTTCCGGATAGAGAGAGAGGGAAGAGAGAGAAAGTGAATCTGAGTGTGTGTGACTGTGTGTGAAAAATGTGAGAGCCCTCCCTTTTACAAATGAAACGCAAATTGGCATTTATACGTAGATTTGGAAATTGGATTATTTGGTCGCACGACCCAACGTATCCAATTTCCATGCCTCAAGTTGTCGCACGATTGGGAACGCCAATAACCGTTTCTGGCGCCAAAACCAGATTCTGGAACATTTCGGGTTAATACCCAAAAGGTCCAAACTGGTTAATTCCTTTTAGGCCCTTTTGTCCGGGAAAAATACTAAAATATACTTCCTTCGCGGGAAACTTATAAAAAGTTCCCGGAAGTCTCGAAACGGACCGGGAATTTACCAAAACGCCCTTTAATGCGATTTTATCATTTAAAATGCACCTAAAAAGGATCACGAATTGGATTGGCGTACTAATAGGTAACACTTATTTAAGTGTATTAGTACATGATGTAAACTTAATTCCTTATTCTTCAGGATTTCTCTTTATTTTTGTTTTTTTGATAAGAACATCATTGTCATTTTCTTTTCTTAAAGAAATAGAACTTAGTGCTTAAAAAATCCATCTGAGAACGGAACAATGATTCAACTTGCCTACACTAGACAAAGCATTTCTCTGATTTATTACACAAGAACTAATTATTTAATTGCCAATGGGAAGATCCTTGAGTTACTTTCATAAATCAGTTATATAAATGTGCGATTAGGGCACATTTAAACCCATCTATAGTTATACCTTCTTCTGACAATCACTGTAAAGGCGATAATGCACTTGATTTGTAGTTATTGACTTCTATTAGTTATGAAATAAATCAAAATAATATAAAGGGTACTAAGTCCTTTTTAATTTCATTCTTTCAGGCACTTACTGAATCAATGCTTTTAGCTGATTTGGATCAAGATACAGTAAGTTCTCAGTCTGTCTGGTCATTATATTTTACATTGTCCAAGTTGTTCTTCCATCAGATCTCTCTCTCTCTCTCTCTGTTTGTATTTAAATAACAGCTTCTGAGTTATACTTTTCGCAGGTTGACCTAGTCTTTCATCAGTGACTGAAACCGGAATATGAGTTGGATTTTGTAATTTGTTATTAACTTATTTTGTTATTTTGTAATCAGTAACTTGTAATACACTTGCTGAGTGCTTTTTTTCTGCCTGAATGCTGAAGCCTGACTGAATGTTGAAGCCTCTGAATGGCTGTGAATACTGAATGCTGAGTTCTACTTCTACTGCTGAATGGCTGTGAATGTCTCAAAAAAGCCTGACTGAGTGCTTTTTTGTAACTCATCTTATGTTTTATAAATATGTAGTTTGGAGTTGGAGTTTCTTGTTGATATTATATTTATGGATATTGATTTTGGCACCTATTCAACGTTTATTTCTCATAGTCAACGGGTCCCGTATGGGTCCCGCGGGATCCCGCGTCCCGCAAATGGGACGGGATAGGACGGAGTATTTTAGTCCCGTCCCGTTTTGTCCCTTCCCGTTTCGTCCCGTTCCCGTCGTGGGTGTGAATGTGGTGCCCAAATTTTTGTTGGATTCACGCGAGTTTGAAGACATCCGAGTTATTTGAAAAACGGAGTCGCCACGCCATTTTGATTACCTCAAAACTTTGAAAAAAAGGTTTTTACTTGGGTTCGGAGGTTAAGTTACCCCTTGGGAAGAACGTTTGGCGTTCACCCAAGGTGCCTTGCCGGAGCAAGTCTCCCATGATTTCATTAATCGTGCTTGCTTGCGTGCTTTCTTGTGTGCATGTGTTTGAAAATAAGGGGGGAAATGTCCCAAGTTGTCTTCCGGACGTACAAACCATTTATTGGTTGTCGCTCGGGATTCCTTGGAATTTTATGTATTTGGGATTATGATCCCGTCCTCATCTTATGACTTGTGATCATCGCATTTTAAACCTCGGGACCCTCGGGACTTGCGTGATCGAGAGAATGACTCTCTTTTGGTCAAAGATGAGGTTCTTTAGGAAAGGAGGGTCCTTAGCCCATCAATCCTACGCTTTAAGACGGTCGAGCTCGTATAGAGGCTTCATACTCTTTCTTAAGCGATAATCGGAGATATAGGGTTCAAGGTATCCCTTTCTAAAGAAATATGGAACCTTTAATGGAAGGAACGATGTAAAGATAGGATCTTTTACACCGGTCCGTTCCAAGGTTGGGGGAAAGGGGAAATGCATGATGAAAAATGACACTTTAATGAAAAGATGACATTTTTGGGTTGCAAATGATGCACTTAGTTTAAAGAAATAATCTTTATTGCAAATGATGCATAAAGATTTGATTTTTATGCAAATGATGCATTTTTGTTGAAGAAATTGGCATTCATTATGCAAGTGATGCATAAAGATTGCATTTTGAAAAGCATATGATGCTAGTTTATGGTAAAGACATGGTCTTTAAAGCAAATGATGCTTGAACAAGGGGTTTTGAATGCAAAGGATGCATTTTTATTGAAAAGATTGGATTTTTATATGCAAATGATGCATAAAAATGACATTTTTATTTGAAAATGGGGGTTTTAGGTGCAAAGGATGCACCTTTATGAAAAAAGACTACATTTTTATGACAAATGAGGTCTTAATGCATGCAAAAGGGAAAGGGGGTGATAAAGATGTGATCTTTAACTATGAATGCCAAGTCCCAAGCAAGATATATAAATGCAATGAGCAAGTATATCAATTAAAAGCAAGGTTAGGGCGTGCGAGGTTACCAATTGCTTCCTTTGCTTCTTTTTTTTTTTTTTTTTTTTTTTTTTTCTTTTTTTTTTTTTTTTTTTTTTTTTTTTCTCTTTTTTTAGAAGGGGATCAACACATTTTATCGCTTCCCTCTTGATGCACTTCACAGAGGCGCCTAGCTATGCTAGGGAGGGCAATTTCATTCCCTCTAACCACTGGTGGGGGAATCGAACCCATGACCTCCAGGTTGGAAGCCATGAACTCTAACCATCAGGCTAAGACCCCGCGTGCCTTTGCTTCTTTGGTTGGAGCTAGGAGGAGAGATTGGTCTTGGATCTTCAAGGAGGAGGGAGGGAGCTTCTTGGCCTTCTTCTTCACCTTCTTGAGCCTTCACCAATATTCTTCACGTCTTGGGAGTGACTGAGTGTATTTGTAAGTACCCAAATCTGGCTCATGCCTTCCGGTTAAATTTCCCGACATTTCGGTAAGTTTCCCGGTAATTCCCCGGACCTTCCTAGTGTTCCGGAAATGTCCTGGAGCAATCCCAAATTAAAATTAGGGCTGTAGGGAGCCTTCCTAATTAAGAAAACACGTTTTTCTTAATTAGGGAGAAGGTTCTAGAATAATGCCACCTTGCATGGTTCTAGAATGCTGAGTCATAATGGATAAGACCGCACGGCCTCATTTGCAAAGGGCCTGCAGCCGCACGGCTTCATTAGCCTTATCCAGACTGCCTATAAATAGAGCCCTCCTCTACCCATTTCAACAACAACAATCAACAACAACAAAAACACACACACTCCATAGCAGTATAATCAAGACGTGAAGAACACCCTTGAAGGCTCAAGAAGGCGAAGAAGAAGCTCAAGAAGCCATCTCCCTCCTCCTTGAAGACCCAAGACGAACCTCTCCTCCTAGCTCCGTCCGAAGAAGCGAAGGAAACGATTGTAACCTCGAACGCCCTAACCTTGCATTTTAATTAATATACTTGCTCATTGCATTCATATATCTTGCTTGGGACTTGGCATTTATTCATAAAGATCATTTCTTTATCACCCCCTTCCCCTTTTGCATGCATTAAGACCTCATTTGTCATAAAAATGTAGTCTTTTTCATAAAGGTGCATCCTTTGCACCTAAAACCCCTATTTTTCAATAAAAATGTTATCTTTATGCATCATTTGCATATAAAGATCAAATCTTTTTCAATAAAAATGCATCCTTTGCATCAAAACCCCTTTTTCAATGCATCATTTGCATAAAAACCCTATCTTTATGCATCATTTGCATAAAGATCATTTCTTTAAATCAAAAAAGCATCATTTGCTAAAACCAAAATGTCATCTTTTCATTAAAGAGTCATTTTTCATCATGCATTTCCCCTTTCCCCCAACCTTGGAACGGACCGGTGTAAAAGTTCTCATCTTTGCATCGTTCCTTCCATTAAAGGTTCATGATTTCTTTAGGAAAAGGATAACCTTGAACCCTATATCTCCGATTATCGCTTAAGAATGAGTATGAAGCCTCTATACGAGCTCGACCGTCTTAAAGCGTAGGATCGATGGGCTAAGGACATTCCTTCCTAAAGAACCTCATCTTTGACCAAAAGAGAGTCATTCTCTCGATCACGCAAGTCCCGAGGGTCCCGAGGTTAAAATGCGATGATCACAAGTCATAAGATGAGGACGGGATCATAATCCCAAATACATAAATTCCAAGAAATCCCGAGCGACAACCAACAAATGGTTTGTACGTCCGGAAGATAACTTGGGACATTCCCCTTTTACTCTCAAACACATGCACACAAAGAAAGCACGCAAGCAATCACGATTAATGAAATCTCGGGAGACTTGCTCCGGCAAGGCACTTTGGGTGAACGCCAAACGTTCTTCCCAAGGGGTAACTTAACCTCCGAACCCATAAAACCTTTTTTCAAAGTTTTGAGGTAATCAAAATGGCGTGGCGAATTCGTTTTTCAAATAACTCGGATGTCTTCAAACTCGCGTGAATTCCAATAAACAAAAATTTGGGGCACACATTCACGCTTGGCGACTACTGGGAAACCCAAAGGAGAAAAGCTTTATTTTCAAAACAAAAGTCGATACTTGGTATATAGGTGGACCCCACTTACCCTTCCCGTATCGCTCCCTAACCCGGGGCTTGGGATAACCAGGTGGTTTAACAATCCCACGTACTCAAGCATCCCCTTTTCAAAAAAAAAAATATATAATTTTGAAAAAAATAAGAAAGCTTTTCCTTTGAGCGGGTTAGACTCCCATCGCCGATTTCATTAATCGTGCTTGCTTTCTTTACCATGCATTGCATCATTTGCATCTTGGAATCTCGTGCATACTTTGAACGGGAAACAACCCGAAAAATAGCAAAAGGAGTGGAACCCGGAAAATTGATCCATGCAGCCGTACGGCTCAATCCTCATTGGATTCTCGACCGGCGACCTCGCGGCAATTCCACCAGAAAATCATGGTTAATCCGGCAAGTCCTAGCAGCCTTGGGGCTACTCACCTCCATGATCGATCGGGGCTTCCTTAAAATTTACGTGCTTACGTGTTGCATTTTCCCCGTCCCGAAAATCATTCCTTTAAAACACATTTATGAAAATCTCTGTTTTAACTCAAAAAGGAACATTTTTAGGAGACCGCACACTACGCGCACTCCGATATATCCTCGTACACTTTTGCACGCACGTCCTTCAAACCCGAGGGTGGTTCCAAAATGCAGCCACGGACAGCCTTACGATGCTCCCGGCGCGCACGGAATTATCCCAACCTCCCCATGGCAGCCAGTGTCGACCAATGCACACCCGTGTCACACGTTTCAAAAACCGTGACTTTTGGTTGGTTTTTGGTCTAGTCCGTGTCATATAGCCCAGCTTGCATACCCACGTAAAGGTCAAGCCTTAGCTCATAACGGAAGCCAAGATTTTCGCTCAAGCGAAATTCCCGCCGAAATTCCGACAAGGAAAAATCGGTGGGATCTTGACTCCGACATTGACTATTGACCTTGACCCACACGGAATGCGTAAGAGTCAAGACCGAGTCTTTGCCAAAAATCAAAAGATCTTTCGCTCAAGCGAAGCTCGCCAAAATTCCGACAAGGAAAAATTGGCAAGATCTTGACCGGCATTGACTTCGATTCGACTCACGCACCGCGTATGCAACGAAGTTCAATGTGACACCGTGTCATCCGACTTTGCCGCCCGACCCATGCCTATTATATTCTCTGACATTACCGAAAGTCAAAAACCGTCATTCGCTCAAGCGAAACTCTGTCAAAGATCCGTCAAGGCGCAGAGACGAGACTTTCCCTGGTATTGCCTTGACTATAATCCGCATCGCTCGTGCGTTGAAAGGTCCTATGACCCGCTAGACCCGATAGGAGCGTTCTTTACTTCTGGCCGGTGGGATCCGCGTGCCCTATAGGACCTCGCCCGGGCCGTCCACCCCGGGAGGTCGAAATACAGTGGAATACGAGGGGCTTATAGACGTAGTGACGGAACCCACCGATCCAGATCTAGAGTAGTTGTGAAAAAGAAGGGCGTAACCCCTTTTCCAACCAAATAGATATTAATAAAAGACATTGTTTTAAGTAAACTTGAAGATTCTAATTTGCATATTGCCCGAGCCTTCACTCTAAACACCTACCCCGAGTCTAAACCTTTCCTATCCCTTTCCCGCTAGCCGAGAAAGAAGTGGGTGAGAACACCGGCCGCCGACTTGTTAGCGCGTAATCCTCGATAGTTCGCCGTAATCCTCGCTCGAGAGTCGAATGGCCGATTTGACAGAGAACAAGGCCGGTTTGGGTAACTGCATGACTAAGGAAGAAGAACTAACCTTAGCCCCGGAAAACCAGAAGGCTCCATGAGGAACAAAGCAAGCCACGCTCATTGAAGCGCTTCGTCGTCATGGAGTTCAAATAGTGGTCGAGCCCAATCTGCCTCCTTGGTGATGATAGAAGATGAGCCTCCGTATGCCCATCTCACTCCATCAACCTATAACCAATGCCCTCCTCCATCCTCATACGATCCCTTATCCAGATTACCCCTCTTCAGCCCTTTCCAACATCTCAAGCCATCGTGGTCCCGACACCCTCACCTCCTCAAATGAGACCCACTTTGTTCCCTATCACCGTAAAGCAAACGCCTCACTATCCCTAAGCACGCAGCCTCTCGCATTACCCCATGGGATTCACTCCCTCTCCTCGCATGGGCCATCCTGTGCATTCCCTAGGCCTCAAAATCAGCTCAATGATCCTTTCAATTCATGTCCCGCCACAGCAGATCTTCCACCTCCAACTTTGCCCACAGACCCCGTGAGGTTCCGTATCCTTTTTCCTACTTTGGAAATTATGAGCCTAATTCCTATGCCTCCGCCGCCTCACGGAACACGGGACCTGGTCAAGTTTACACTTACTTCCCCTCCAAAGATCCCCAAACCTTGGTACCAGCCTACCACCGTGCCACCTACCGTCCTTCCACCCAAATCGATAAGCCTTCTCCTAATCAAGCAACCCTAAACCATCCCCCGACTCCGACATGGCTTGGCTAATGGAACAAGTTAGGTCCATGCAAGAGAAGTTTGGGGAAATAGACACCAAGAAGACAAAGATACTGCATCACCGATCCCAAAGAAAGTTGTCCCTCTCCCTCCAAAATTCCGAATGCCGTAAATTGAAAAGTTCAACGGCACCGATTGTCCCCTGACTCACATTGAAAGCTACATTCTTGCCATGAGAGCCAAAGATTGTACACAAAGAACAAATGGCCGATCATTTTCAGCTATCATTAAAAGGTTCACTTCTTAGGTGGTTCCCGCATGTGAAACCAGAGGCCCGAGCTACTGGGACCAGATCAAGGAAGCGTTCCTAGAAAAGTATAAGGCCAATTTGAATTGGGAAACCAAATTTAATGACCTACAGGTACCCTACAACGTTCGATGAGCCAAGCAAGTGAATTCTACAAGAGATGGAATTGGAAGCTCAAGGAAATGATGACCCCACTCAATGAAGAGGAGCAGATGGAGATCTTCCAATCTTGCTTGAAACCTCAACTAAGAGTTCAAATTGGCAATTACTACTATCCCGACCTTCGGGCAATGGTAAATGCCGGCACCAAGTTTGAGAATGCCTTCAATATGGCCCCGGCCACAGAATGCCTGCCTACCGCTACAAAGCACCGGTGTCAAATGCCCCAAATTGCTACCGTGAAAGGAAAAGAAGTGATTGGCGCCGTTAATTACATTCGTAATGAGAAAGCGGGATGCACGTGTGCCAAGCCGCCGCAAAGCCAAAGCTCCTTTCTATACCGAAGATTTCGAATGCCACTAGAAAAGGTCTTCGACGGTTTGGTAGCCCAAGGACTCATCGACCTTGGAAAACCGGAAACCCAGAACCCCAAAGATCGTAATGGACGAGACCAAACACCGTCGCTTTCACAATTATCATGGCCATAACACTAATGATTGCACCTACCCGAAGCTCCCGATCTCTCGCCTAGTTGAAGAAGGCAAGTTAGAACCACCTCGGGGTCCCAATGTGGTCAAGAATCCTCTTCCCGCTAACAATCGAGTCAACATGATCGAGTTCGGAGGAACAGATGGAAATGGTTTTGGAAATCCAGAGGTCATAGATATCCCGAAATTCAATGTTCCTTATGCCGAATTACAAGGGAAATGGAAAGATCTCGATTAATGCCGCCGCCATGGAGGGACAGCTTGGACCCATAGTCGGAACCGATTTCGTTAATGTTGTCGAGCTCTGCCTCTTTTCTACGACATCGAACCAAGAACCATGGTCAAGATTACGTAAGAAAGACTCACTTATGAAGACTGCGAGTTTGAAGTAAAACAAGCCATGTTAATGAAAGTCTCTCCGTAACCCTTCATCACCCATGATGAGCATAATGTGTTTGTAATGGCTCTTACTACTCCCGAGGATCATTCCCAACCCCTTTTTGGGAAAAGGTAGAGAGAAGAGTGAACAAGCCGTAAGACTTTTGGGATGAAGAGAGCCGTATCTCGATGCCGAAAGCACAACCGGTCCTACCGCCCTGAGGTACAAATGGATGAAGTTAAGTTCGTAAAGGAGATTCTCACAATCGCCCGAGTACTTCCTATGGAATTGGTGTCGACAAAGGCAATAATGATCCGCAGAGTGCACAATCAAATGACAACGCCGGCAAGATCGCTACTCCCTGTGGCAACAAAGAAGAAGGAGTGAGATCCCGGTCCAACCCTTGTCAAGTCCCCTCGAGTCAATAAGTAGTGTAGGTCCAGAGTCGCTTGTTGTCTATTCGCCGAGTCAGAATCTTCGAATTCCGGGCCCTCGAGTCATCCGAAGGCCTCACGCCCGAGGATTATGAAAATGTAATCGATGTCATCTTTCCCCTTATCTTGAATGAAATGACAAATCTTTCTCGATTATCCTCTTATTGCCAACTTAACAAATGATAAATTAACTCAAAACTTAACAACAAGCTTAATAATGAATCATTTGAACAAGATGCAAACACACTAAACGAACAATACATTAAAGAAATCTTTAAGGTGTTTCGTAAAAGAGGAAAACCGGGCCCAAGCCGCCGAGGAGGTTTTGATAAGTGTGAACTTGGGTACTATTGAGGAACCTAAAGAGACACAGATTGGAAGCTTCTTCCAGGGGGTTGAAAGGGACAGATTGATCGAGCCGCTCGTAGAATACGTCGACGTGTTTGCATGGTCATACAAGGATATGCCGGGGCTAGACAGCTCGATAGTAGAGCACGTAATCCCTCTAGCACCGCATGCTAAGCCGCAGCGTAAACCGAGAAAGATCAAGCCGGAATGGTCTCTACAGTCAAAGAAGAAATTGAGAAGCTACCGCGGGTAGGGTTCATCGTAGTTATTGAATACCCGACATGGTTGTCCAACATCGTGACCGTAACCAAGGCCAATGGGAAGGTGCGCCGCCGTGTGGATTTCCGAGATCCGAACAAGGCCGCCCCAAAGACGACTACCCTCTCGCCAAACATAGACATCCCGGTGGACTCCACCGCCAACTACGAAGTCAAATCCTTCGTTGATGGTTTTGCAGTGCTACAACCAGATCAAGATGGCCGAGGAAGACCAAGAAAAGACAGCCTTCACCACACCGCTGGGGAACCCATCGTTATACAAGAATGCCATTCGGGCTCAAGAATGCCGGGGCTACTTACCAAAGGGCAATGACCGCGCTTTTTCATGACATGATCCACAAGGAGATTGAGGTCTACGTAGATGACATGATAATCCACTCCAAAGGAGAAGGTGGGCAAAGACTTTGTTGACCTACGAAAATTCTTTGAGAGGCCGAGACAACATTCCATGAGACTAAACCCCGCCAAATGCACCTTCGGAGTGACAAGGGGAAAAGTGCTTGGGTATACGGTCACTGAGCGAGGTATAGAAGTCGACCCCCGAAAGATCAAAGCCATCATGGATATGAGGCCACCTCAAACCCGCATGTAAGTCAAGAGCTTCATGGGTAAATTGCAAGACATCGCCCGCTTTCGTCAATCGCTGACCACTATGTGCGAGCCCATCTTCAAGCTCATGAAGAAGAATGTGGACACGTAATGGACCGAAGAATGCCAAGATGCCTTTGACTGCATCAAGGCATACTTAGTACATCCCCTGCACTATGCCCCCACATAGACAGTAAGCCTCTTCGCTCTATCTCACCGTCACGTACACGGCATTGGGGCTATGCTTGCTCAGAGAAGAAAGACTCTCGGGTAGAAAATGCCATTTACTTTGTCACCCTGGAAGCTACAGGGAGCGAGCTCAATTACTCAAAGATGTGAAAAGACTTGTGCAGATCGGTCCGGTAGTCGGCAAGTTGAAGCATTATATGCAAGCCCACCCCGTGAACTTGGTCTCGAAAATAGACCCCATCAAGTACATCTTTGACAAGCCTTCCCTATCGATGCGTCTAGCGAAGTGGTCCTTCTTCTTGGCGTAATACGACATCAACTATGTGACCGTAAAGGCCATCAAGGGTCAAGCATTGTCGACCATCTAGCAAACTTCCCAAGAATGAAGACAGAGGGCCCGAGCCCCAATTTCCGATGAAGGGATCTTTGCAGCTGAGCCTCGAAAATAGATGGCAATTGTTCTTTGACTGAGCCGCTAACAAAAGAGGAAATGGTGTAGGAATGCTATTGGTCGATCCGAAAGATGAACATACCCCCATAGCCCTCAAGTTGAACTTTCCCCGCCACGAACAATGTCGCCGAGTATGAAGCCCGCATTGCCGGTTTGGAGGCCGCCTTAGAAAGAAATGTCAAGGAGCTCGAAGTTTACGGAGACTCACTCGATCATCAACCAAGTCTCCAACAAGTGGAAGACTCGTAGACCCTAATCTACAACGGTATCATGCCCATATGGAGGAGTTGGATCGGACAGCTTCGTAGAAGTGACTTTCCACTACTTGCCGAGGGAAAAGAATAGATTCGCAGATGCCCTAGCTACTCTAGCCTCATTGGTAGAGATCCCCGAAGGAAAAGCCATAAAGCCCTTCGTAGTGGGTAGAAGAGAAGCCCCAAATTTTCTCGTCAGTGAAGTAGACCTCGGGACCCGAGCCTATAAAGGAACTCGGTACAATCGTATTTACCAATTCCTCAAAGACGGAGAGTCCGCCTTTCGAGACGAAGAAGGTAGACCAAAAGAAGGTGTCGAGCCAAAAGCTTGCGAGCCCCGAAAAGGTTGGCTTCCCATTATGTCATTCTAGGAGGCAACCCGTACAAGAAGCGGTATCAAGGACCACTCCTCTTATGTGTCACTCAAGAAAGAGCCAGAGTTGATGACCGAAGTCCACAATGGTCCCCGCGGTCCTCACATGAATGCCCGAGCCCCGATGCAAGTGATCCTCGTAATGGGTTACTACCGGATCTCCATGGAAACAGACCGTGTTCAAGACGTCCGAACCTCGCGACAAGTGCCGCCGCTTTGCCAACCTCAACCATCTCCCACCTCATGACTCGTACCGCATGACGACTCCTTGGCCGTTTGCAACTTGGGGCATTGACGTGATAGGGAAAATATCCCCGACCGGGAGCAATGGGCACGAGTTCGTGTTGGTAGCCATCGACTACTTCACAAAGTGGGTAGAAGCCAAGTCCTACAAGGTCCTCACTTCCGTAAAAGTGGCCCAGCTTCATCAAAGAAAACATAATGTGCAGATATGGGGTGCCCAACGAGATCATTTCGATAATGGGTCACACTTCGAAGGAGACTGCGATAGACCGCCGTCGACCCGTGAGTTACTCGCCACAAGTCGTCCCCGCATGCACCTCGCACCAATGGAGCCGTGGAAGCCGCTAATAAGACACTCGAGCGGATCATCCTAAGATGGCCACCCGTGGTCGTGATTGGCCCGAAAAGCCGCACCTAGCACTCGGGGCTGCGTAACGTCTGTCGAATGCCACAGGAGAAACTCCTTTTGCCCTAACTTACGGGATGGAAGCAAAGGTTACCAAATGAGTTGGAAATCCCGTCATTAAGGGTCCTCCCGGAAAACAAAGGTCAATGAAGTGGAATGGTTGCGCAGCTCGGCATAATGAGTTAGCCCCGTTTGACGAGAGAAGGCTAAAAGCCATGGAACACACCCGAGCCTACCAGAGGCGAATGGCCAGAGCGTTTGATAAAAAGGTCAAGGCCGTAGACATCAAAGAGGGCGACTTAGTGCCGAAAGTAAAGCCCCTACCGCAGACAACCCCGGGAAAATGGGAACCCGTCCGGATCGGCCCTTATGTGGTGCGTAAGATACCGTCAGAGGAGCAATGAAGCTTGCGTACTTGGATGGCAATCCCTTTGTCCACCCAAATAATGGTGATAAACTCCGAAGATACTATGTCTAATAAAAAAAAAAAGAAAAAAAAAAAAAAAAAAAAAAAGTGCAAAAAGAGTAATGCCCAGCTAGGGCCGAAAACCCCAAAAAGGGCGGTCTAGGCAAAAGACATGGTTGCACATATAAAAAAAAAAAAAAAAAAAAGAAAAAAATCTTAGTGCAAAAAGAGTAATGCCCAGCTAGGCCGAAACCCCAAAAAGGGCGGTCTAGGCAAAAACATGTGGCCGCACATAAAAAAAATTGGTTCACCGTAATGAACTACGTAGACCTCGAGCCCCTTAGCCTTTCTTGTAAAAGGGGAACGTAGGCACCATATATGGTTCGGTCTAAACAATAAAAAGGACAATCAAGCTTCCATGAAGTGCGTCCTAAATAATAAAGGGTATTTCGCCATAAAACGGGTCCCAATCAATAAAGACATTTGAATTTCCATGAAATGTGTCTTGATTAATTTTTAAGATAATATGTCTTGTTCATTACAAGTTAAAAACTTCTTGATGAGTTCAAGCACGGTCTACCTCTTAACTCGCTAACCTCGCTAAAAAGATCTAAAATACAATAAAATGCCTAAATAAACTAATGTGTTTGCAAATGGCAATAAGAGGATCTTGAGAAAAGACTTGTCGCCGTCATTCGCCGAGTCTTCTTCGCCTTCTTCCCTTTTCCTCGGCCTCGTCGAGTCTTCTTCCTTTTCTTCTCAATAATGTCGGTATCCCTCATCCCGACCTCCGGTATCCTCACCGGAGCCTCTACCAACCCCGTGTCAATGAGTGCTCTCTATCCGAGCACGAGTCCGCACCTCCTCCCTCTCGAGCCTCGCCAAAGGAGCGACTCCTGACAACCTCTTGTACCGAGCCTCCATATCTCCGGACCAAGTCACCCGACCGGTTATGGCAACTCGCCTTAGCCTCGCCTCCCTCGTAGTCCTACTCGAGTCACGCGCCGCCTCCCAATAAAGCTCGACGTCTATCCTCCAAGATAACCCGAGTCGCTCCCATCTCCCTCTCGTACCAATCCAAGTAGACAAAGTGGTCAAGATGGTGCTCTTCCCGCTCCCGAAGATAGCCCCGGGTGGGAAAGCAAGATATGTCCAAGCCCTCGAGAAGAAAGAGAAGCCGGGCCGGATCTCTCATGTCCAATGACACCACCTCCATGGTCCGGATGTCCTCCCAATCACTCAATGGCTCCCGTAAAGCCCCAAACCGCCCGGATACTAAGTGGTATGTAGAAGGACGACCAGCAGTAATCCCGGAACCCTCACAACATAAGACTCCCGAAATATCCTCCCGGGTCCGCAACCTCCAATGTGGTATCCACCAACGGATGTCCGAAGTGGATAGCCTAGCCATCATCGCCTCCCGCCTACCCCGTTGCTCGCCGCCTAGGCGCACCTCTCCGAGAAATCACCCAAGGGCACCGAGTCGGCAAAGCCCCGTGCAAAGCCCCGAGCCTCTCCCCGCAGCCACAAAGTCAACATAGCCTGGACTCCTGACCTCATGAAACGGTCTCCCGAGCCATCCTATCGATCCCATGAAATGTCTCTCCCAAAACCAACGGACAATATCCTTCCTGCACTCGCAGCCTCCGACCATGTCCAAGAGGCCACTATGACAGATCCCCACTGGACTCAAAGTTGAACAAAACAGAGAATATGCAGAGAATGAAAGCATCCATAGCCACCGTGGTCGCAGCCATATCTCGGAGACCCAAACTCCGCCCGGATATCGTAAAGGTCAATCCTATCCGGGCTACCATCATCCTCTCAGCCTCTCCCAAAGGAATCTCGCAAAAGATGCAAGCTTTACCGTCACCGGCGCGTCTCCGATCAGCGGAATAGATATAGCCTCGCCTCCGACCCCCAATCAAGGCTCAAGTCTTCGTGCGTTGGGACAATTTCGTTGTAAGAGAAGCAAGAACATGTCTCCTTGACGTCCTGCAACTTTGCCGCGCTCTCAACAGTCCCAATCGGGCGGGAGATCCCTCAAATGCCATAAAGACTTGATCTTGAAGGAAGAATCAAGCAGCCCCTTGTGATTTTGGAAGTTATGTCTCGCCCAAGATTGAAGACCGGATAGAAAATGGTCTCGCTTCCCTTTGCAATTTGACGGGCTTCTCCATCGCAAAGTGTTCAAAGATGGTGCTTTTAGGTCCAAAATATGCTCTGGGAACAATTGGGACAAGTCTAGAGTGAAAATGAAATGAAATGGCCAAGCCTTGCTTTTATTCGTAAAATAACCGCCTGACAGAATCGTTAGCCGCACGGCTTCATTTGCCCTCAAGGCCATGCCGCACGGCTACATTAGCCCTCTCGCATAAAATTCTGCAAAGAACCAAAGTTGCTGCCCAAGGGAGTTTTCACCCCACTTTTTCAACCAAAACCCGTACAAAAACATATCCGTAAGCCATTCAAGCATTTATACACCATTATAAATCATTTTGGCCCGCCACCCCCAATTCCAAGCAAAAAGTCGCCCCAAGGCTCGTATAATATGCAAATTGAGAAAGCATAAATTAGAAAAGTAAATAAAATGTAAATACAATGTTTTCGCCCCATCGGCGCCCAAATAAAGCAAAAATAAACAAAGTGTGCATAAAAATTGTTCATTGTTTGTTTTTGTTCCAAATCTACTCTAGAGACCTCCTAGGCCTCCGATTCTTCTTCCTCCTCATCGCTACTCAACTCATAAATGCTAGCCTCCTCATCAAGTCCTCCCCGGTCGCTCACGTCGACAAATGGACATTATCGTGCCCGTACTCACCCGCCTGCTCCGTAATGTCGGGCTGGGTCCCCGCCCCGAGGCATGGCACCGGAAGAGTACTCCGAGGCCGATGAGGTAGACGCCGTGCCCCGACGTGCCGTCTCGCGCCTGTGCTCCCGTGCATCCGCCGCCGCCTTCGAAGCGCAGCCGCCTTCCTCGAAGAGACCGGCACATGTCCTTCCAAATTTCCTATTCTCGCCTAACCAGCCTTATCGTAAGTGCGAGCCGGAACCCGAGAAAAAGAAGAGAAAAATCTCGTAAAATCTCGTAAAATTGCAAAAGCGTAAAATCCGAAAGCTAAAAAGGGAATAAGACCCTAAGAGTACACTTACAAAGGCTATCAAAAGCAAGGTGTACCGGGGCTCCCTAGCACGGGGACAGTATCCTCATCCTCCTCGGCACTCCATGGATCACATAGGACAAATGTGCAGGAGGGATCGGCGGGTCAAGAGGCTCATCCTCCCCATATCCCCGAGTGACCGCCGCCTTCACTAGCTTCGTGGCGTCC
Organism: Adenophora triphylla var. japonica; assembly: GCA_022495995.1. Taxonomy (NCBI): domain Eukaryota; kingdom Viridiplantae; phylum Streptophyta; class Magnoliopsida; order Asterales; family Campanulaceae; genus Adenophora; species Adenophora triphylla. The sequence goes on along the minus strand of JAFEMH010005838.1, from coordinate 7,147 downwards.
TCAGCGCCGCTCCACAAACACAAACAGTAGGGGTGTCCCATGTCAAAATACTCCTCCGCAGCCCACGCCTCGCTCGGTACTCTCAATCTCATCCTCCGGCCAATCCTCGGGCCGTAGCATCCGTGGCCGAGGGTCCCGAGGAGTAATGGCATCTAGTGGGGGAACATGACCATGCCGCTCGAGAAGCGGTCCCCCAAGTAGATGACATCACATGTCGCCCTGAGCCACCTCCTCTCGCCTCGTCACCTCGATAGCATCTCCCAAAGAAAATCTCCTGATACCTCGCCCTGTGGGTAGAAGTCCACTCCATCGTGCCCATCCTCGTTGATGACCGGCCTCACCATTTTGTAATCAAAGGTAATCCGGGTCTTCCCGTGAATTTATCTCTCGCATCTCCTCCAAATAACCATAGCAGTGGAAGATGGTGACATCACTCGCCGGTTCCAAGGGAAGAACCCGATCACCTCACAAAACCAGCCCGCATGTTCAAAACATCAAAAGGTCATTCTCTCTTATAAAAGTCTCAAGACAGAAAAGAGAAAAGAAAAAAAAAGGAGACTACCTCAAGGGCAAATGAGAAGGCCCATGGAAGCACTTTGTTCCGACCGTACATGTCCAACGAGAAGTACAACTCCGCCAATCCGGCCTCGCCCCAAGAGACCGTCCCCTATCCCATCCACATCCTCCAGAGTCGAGGAGGCAAGTCATAGCTAGCGTCCTGCACTGGCGAAGATAGTGACCGATAGCATCAACCATATGAATGCTCTAGCTACCGTCAAGGGCCACATCATTAGCAAAGAAAGTTTCGCATGCAAGTCTCGGATCGCCACCTCGACATTCCGCTGTCTCCATCCCTGCACTGGGAATCAACTCAAACCCAACCAAAGCCCGGAACTCCTCGGCCGTAATATGGTCTCTCCAAGTCACGGGCCTCCCGTGAACTCGTAGGCCGCAATAGCCGTGAAATCGGCAGAGTCACCGCGCCTCTCCCCACTGTGAAAGCTATGTGTACCGTCCCACCGTAACTCGTAAAGGGCCCGGACCAAGCCTCGCTTCTTAGAGGTGATGTGAACACCCCCGCCGATAGCCTCTACAAATGCATCCAGCCGGTAGCCCTCACCACCGCTTGGGATTTACCCCATTCTTCTCAAAATCCGCATCCTCTCGCCAAAGCTTAACCGCAATCTCCGATGGTCCTCTAGACTTGTTCTCCCGTAGACAAGCACATCAAAAAGAAGCGTCGCCCTTCATATCATTTCAAAAGCATGCATATATTCAAAAGTGCACATATTTTCAAAAGAAAAGCATTCACAAAAGTTTTTCTAGCATTATTTGCATCAAAAACGTGTCTTTCATCACTTGAAACGCGTCATTGCTTTCCTAAAGCACAAAATCACAATTCTTCGCACATAAGCATTATTCTTTCAAAAAATGGCATGCATGAATCATTTTCATCTTCCAAAATCATGTTTTCTCATTGAAAATCAGAATTTTGACCTAGTTCTAGCACAAGGCAAGAACTCCGTCTCATATTTTGAAAAATTCTCATTCTTACTTCATTTTGCGAGAAAAAGTGAGTCATTCTCATAATTTTTCATCAAACAAGTTGCACATTGCACATTCTTAAGCCTCATAGGTTGTTCATGCATCTCAAAATCATTCAAAAAATCATTCAAAATCCTAAAATTCGGGTCAAGCCCTAAATCATTCAAAATTCAAGCAAAATCATCGGATTTGAGCAAAATGAGAATGCTTACCCCAACCGATCGCGGGTTCGTTGATTTATGCTCCCTTCTCCTCGGTAAAGCTCCGACGGAGGCGTAAGAAAGTCATACTTTCTTTCCGTTCGAACGAGCTCCTTTCTCCTCCTTCTCGCGGCCGCCGAGATGCTTCTTCTTGCTTGCCTCGGTATGGGATTGCCCTCCGGATCCATTCCAATTGATAGAAGCAAAAGGGGTTGAAGAATTTCGAAATTCTCTCTCTCTCTTCTCTCTCTCGGCTGAAGTGGGCGGCAATGCAATGCCAATGGCCCGTTCAAATCTGATTTTAAATAATCTGGAAAAAACAGGTCTCTAGCCGTACGGCTTCTTTTTCTCCATCTCATGCCGGCGCTTCATTCGCTCCGAGCGTAAATTACAATCCCGCCCCGGACCTTCCACTGGGCATGCAATTTCCGTTATCTTTTAACCAAGATAACATCTTTTCGTAAAATATCCCTTATCTCTTTAGCAATCAAGCTCTATTCCCGCCGCTCCGTTAATTCCGTTATAACGGGATAACACTAGGTGACAACCTCCGAATTGTCGAACTCTAAACTTGTGCTACCTCTATCCGCGAATAGTGACGTATGCCCAAGTCATTCCAACTTGTGCTACCTCTATCCGCGAATAGTGACGTATGCCCAAGTCATTCCAACTTGTGCTACCTCTATCCGCGAATAGTGACGTATGCCCAAGTCATTCCAACTTGTGCTACCTCTATCCGCGAATAGTGACGTATGCCCAAGTCATTCCAACTTGTGCTACCTCTATCCGCGAATAGTGACGTATGCCCAAGTCATTCCAACTTGTGCTACCACTATCCGCGAATAGTGACGTATGCCCAAGTCATTCCAACTTGTGCTACCACTATCCGCGAATAGTGACGTATGCCCAAGTCATTCCAACTTGTGCTACCACTATCCGCGAATAGTGACGTATGCCCAAGTCATTCCAACTTGTGCTACCTCTATCCGCGAATAGTGACGTACGCTCAAGTTTCCCAACTTAAGTTACCTCTATCTCCGTCATAAAGAGATAGCGCCATAAGCTCTAGCTTCATCAGGTGACAGCCTCCGAATTGTCAAAATCTCAAGGATCCTAGACATCGTTCCTAACTATCTAGTGATGCTTGAACTACGATCAAGGCTTGATTCCTCCGGATACGTAGGTAGCCTTTTATAAAAGGTCCAGCCATTCGACCACTTTGGTCACCCCGTTTCTTTGTCACTCCTCGCTGATAAAGCGCCCCTCATAGAAGTTCGTATATCCGACCACCTGGGTCACTTCCTAGCATATCCCCAAAGCAGGGATCAATTGCTTGACCTCCTAGGTCATTTTCTCTTCTTTTTCCCCAAAGAAGAGACCGCTTTCTCTTCTTCCTTCCCCAATGGATCCTAATTCCGAACTACGGCCCGGCTTGATTCCTCCGGATACGTAGGTAGCCTTCCAAAAGGTTCACCACTCGACCACCTTGGTCACCCAATCCGTCTCGCATTCGCCGATCGGATCCTTTCTATCGACAACCCCACTCGCCTTGCAAGTGACGTTGCCGAGGGGCTTCGTAAGTACCCAAATCCGGCTCATGCCTTCCGGCTAATTTTCCCGACATTTCGGTAAGTTTCCGGTAATTCCCTGACCTTCCTAGTGTTCCTGAAATGTCCCGGAGCAGTCCCAAATTAAAATTAGGGCTGTAGGAGCCTTCCTAATTAAGAAAACACGTTTTTCTTAATTAGGGAGAGGGTTCTAGAATAATGCCACCTTGCATGGTTCTAGAATGCCGAGTCACAATGGATAAGACCGCACGGCCTCATTTGCAAAGGGCCTGCAGCCGCACGGCTTCATTAGCCTTATCCAGACTGCCTATAAATAGAGCCCTCCTCTACCCATTTCAACAACAATCAACAACAACAAAAACACACACACTCCATAGCAGATAATCAAGACGTGAAGAACACCTCAAGGCTCAAGAAGGCGAAGAAGAAGCTCAAGAAGCCATCTCCCTCCTCCTTGAAGACCCAAGACGAACCTCTCCTCCTAGCTCCGTCCGAAGAAGCGAAGGAAACGATTGGTAACCTCGCACGCCCTAACCTTGCATTTTAATTGATATACTTGCTCATTGCATTCATATATCTTGCTTGGGACTTGGCATTTATTCATAAAGATCATTTCTTTATCACCCCCTTCCCCTTAGCATACATTAAGACCTCATTTGTCATAAAAATGTAGTCTTTTTCATAAAGGTGCATCCTTTGCACCTAAAACCCCTATCTTCCAATAAAAATGTTATCTGTATGCATCATTTGCATATAAAGATCAAATCTTTTTCAATAAAAATGCATCCTTTGCAATCAAAACCCCTTTTTTAATGCATCATTTGCATAAAAATCCTATCTTTACGCATCATTTGCAATAAAGATCATTCCTTTAAATCAAAAAGCATCATTTGCTAAAACCAAAATGTCATCTTTTCATTAAAGAGTCATTTTTCATCATGCATTTCCCCTTTCCCCCAACCTTGGAACGGACCGGTGTAAAAGTTCTCATCTTTGCATCGTTCCTTCCATTAAAGGTTCATGATTTCTTTAGGAAAAGGATAACCTTGAACCCTATATCTCCGATTATCGCTTAAGAATGAGTATGAAGCCTCTATACGAGCTCGACCGTCTTAAAGCGTAGGATTGATGGGCTAAGGACATTCCTTCCTAAAGAACCTCATCTTTGACCAAAAGAGAGTCATTCTCTCGATCACGCAAGTCCCGAGGGTCCCGAGGTTAAAATGCGATGATCACAAGTCATAAGATGAGGACGGGATCATAATCCCAAATACATAAATTCCAAGAAATCCCGAGCGACAACCAACAAAATGGTTTGTACGTCCGGAAGATAACTTGGGACATTCCCCCTTTTACTCTCAAACACATGCACACAAAGAAAGCACGCAAGCAATCACGATTAATGAAATCTCGGGAGACTTGCTCCGGCAAGGCACTTTGGGTGAACGCCAAACGTTCTTCCCAAGGGGTAACTTAACCTCCGAACCCATAAAACCTTTTTTTTCAAAGTTTTGAGGTAATTAAAATGGCGTGGCGACTCCGTTTTTCAAATAACTCTGATGTCTTCAAACTCGCGTGAATTCCAATAAACAAAAATTTGGGGCACACATTCACGTATTGCTATGGATTGTGTGTATTGTTGTTGTTGTTTGAAATGGGTAGAGGAGGGCTCTATTTATAGGCGCTGGATAAGGCTAATGAAGCCGTGCGGCCGTAGACCTTGGGCTAATGCAGGTGCGGGCTTATCCACAATGACTCAAGCATTCTAGAACCATGCAAGGTGGCATTATTCTAGAACCTTCTTCCTAATTAAGAAAAACGTGTTTCTTAATTAGGAAGGCTCCCTTCAGCCCTTAATTTAATTTGGGACTGCTCTGTAACATTTCCTAACACTAGGAAGGTCCGGGAATTACCGGAAACTTACCGAAATTGCCGGGAAAATTAACCTAAGGCATGAGCCGATTTGGGTACTTACAAGCCCTCGCAACGTCACTTGCAAGGCGAGCGGGGTTGTCGATAGAAAAGGATCCGATCCGGCGAATGCCGAGACGGATTGGGTGACCAAGACGGCCGAGTGGTCGAACCTTTGGAAGGCTACCTACGTATCCTGAGGAATCAAGCCGTGCCGTAGTTCGGAACTTTGGATCCGCCGGGGGAGGAAGAAGAGAAACCGGTCTCTTGCTGGGGAAAAAGAAGAAGAAAATGACCTAGGAGGTCAAGCAATTGATCCTACCGGGGATATGCTAGGAGTGACCAAGGTGGCTCTGACATCTCGAACTTCTATGAGGGGCCGTTTTATCACCGAGGAGTGACAAAGAAACAAAGGTGACCAAAGCGGTCGAATGGCTGACCTTTTATAAAAGGCTACCTACGTATCCCGAAGGAATCAAGCCTTGATCGTAGTTCAAGCATCACTAGATAGTTAGGAACGATGTCTAGGATTCTTTAGATTTTGACAATTAATGGAGGATGTCACCCGACATTAATTCATTCTAACTAAGCTAAAGCTTAAGGTACTATCTCTTTTATGACGGAGATAGAGGAAGCTAAAGCTTGGAAAAACTTGCTTGGAAAAACTTGAGTGTACTTCTCAATCTCTTTTTGAAATTAGAGATATGGGTAACTAATGACTTGAGTGACTTAAGCATACGTCACTATTCATGACAGAGGTAGCTTAAGTTAAGAAGAACTCGACAATCGGAGGTTGTCACTAGCGTTATCCCGTTATAACGGAATTAACGGAGGCGACTGGGAAGAAAGCTTAATTGCTTAAGAGATAAGGGATATTTTCTGAAAAAGATGTTATCTTGGTTAAAAGATAACGGAAATTGCATGCCCAAGTGAAAGGTCTAGGGGCACAAAGGGTAAAACAGGCCTACGGGGGACAAAATCGTGAAATGGAGCCTTCGGGGGCAAAATTGTAAAAATCAGCCACAGGGGCTTAGTATGTCGCACGACATAACAGCCCCGCGGACGTAATCATTAGAAAACACGCACAGCCGCCATTTGAAATTCAATTGGACTTGAAATTGAGAGGGAGGCGACAAAGAGAGAAGAGAGAGAGAGCAAACATCGAGGGGGATTTGAGAGAAATCAAGAGAAATCAAACACTTTTAGTTCGATTTCACCTGAAGAATGCCTCCTAGGCTCTATCCGACCAAGAGGGCTTCTCAACATGCCAACTTAGCTACTCGAAGAAAGGGGGTGCAAAGGAATCAATGTACTCGTTTCTTCCAAGCACCAAGAGGAGATTTCTACCCACTCGACGAGCATACTTCGGATGTTCTGGAAGAAGGAAGAGGTAAGAAACCTAGGGTTTCTTGAAAATTTCTTTCAACTGGGCGAAATTGATTTGAACCGAATGCCTTCAGATCGGGCTTTATGAATTAAATCATGAACTCGGCATGAAATCATAGATTGATCCGGGAGGTGTAATGCATGCCATTCATTGATCTGTTTTGACCCATTTTTGCTTGAGATGATTTTCTTAAATAGCACGAAATATTAATACTTGTGCCATGTTTTCTTGCAGGATTGCGCACCCGTGGCTCCCCGAGGTGATTGGTGTGCTATGGGATAGCTTGCCTGCAGCCGTGAGCAGTGGACTCGCCTAAGGGCATGATTTACGCCGCCGGGCTAGGGCAATTTTTTGAGATGGCGAAGGCCACTGGGGCACTCGCAGGAGTGTGGATCTCGGTGAGGGCATTCGAGAGCCCCGTGGGAGACCACTCACTCATTTCACTTCTCTTGGGGTGAGACGACACACTTTCCGCTGGACTTTGCGGTCATCACAGATCGCCTTTACGGATGAGCCGCTTCTACATAGAGGAGCCT